>DWON01006105.1:0-14198 GCA_018251015.1 Phocides pigmalion okeechobee
GTCCATCCTTAAATAGAACTTCTGTTCTATTTGAGATTGGACGTGGTTGTCCATGGGCTGCAGTGACCACTTAACAGGTGGCCTGCATGCCTCGTTTCTTACCCTTGCTTAATAAAAAAATGAAGTTAATGAAGCATTTTCAAGTAGATGTAGTAATAAGTATACTAAGTATAAATTACTTTCTTTGTAGGTGGAAAAATATTTATTTCTAACTCATACAATTGTAAACTACTTAACTATATTGAATATTGAACTACACTATTACTATTAATACTTCCTTAACAGGCTAATTACGCGCGGATCCGGAGTTGATCTCTGTTATTCATAATTTGAATTTTTGAAGTTATGTGCGTATTATAAATTAACTACCATTTTTTTTTTGCGATGAAGGAAAAAAGCCTGAGGAAAGCTACATGCCTAATAGTTCTTCATAAATTTTCCAATGGTTTGCGTAGTCTCTATTTCCGTACTTCATCAGCTTTGTGGATTACGGTTCAACACATCTCAAAACAAAACGAGAGTCGTGTCCAGAAGTGGGACAATGATGCTGATAAACTCTCGTATTATTAATGAAAAACATGTAAATAATGATAACGCAAATAAAATATTTGTTACAGGCCTCTTCAAATATGCGGGAAATTGGCAGAAACAAATGTTCTTGAACTGTCTTAGGTAGTCATAATTATACAGGGCCTCGGTATACATTAGTCCGATGGCCCTGACTACTAATTAACGTTTAATATAAAATTAATTTACAAGAACTTATATTATTACTTTTAATATAGCATGTGTTATATTTAAATATTTTATTTAGATGTAAAACATTGCTAATTACAACGGTAACTTTTTAAGGCTTGTCTTTCACATTTAGAACGTAGTTTTGAGTATACTACGCATGTTTTGAAAGTACGATTGCTTTAGGCTTAGGCGAAGCGTAGGTACATCATCATAACCATTGAAAGGATCAAAATCAATACATGGCTACAGAAGGCACATTCTGACATGTGTTAATTAATAGATACCAATGCTAACGAGATTAATAAGATTTACAGGAATATCAGCACACGACAGTTAAGTACATAAATGGGACGCTAAATAAACAGACGGCGTTTGATTATAACGTTCGTACGGTGATTACTATCAAAACCTCACTGAAGCAGCTTCATGAAATACTCTCCAGTATATTTCCGTACAGTTAAGTGCCGTACAGTTCCGTACAATTAAATTGTTTATAAGCAGTACAGTTAAGTAGTGTTTATTTTTTATTTTACATTTTAAGTTTAAATGAGCATATTTTCTTAATTTTGGTTTAATGTCAGAATACATCAGTCGCTTATGAGCTAGATCTTCAACGACCACTAGGAGAAACATTCCCTAACCCAACTCGCATTTGCCAAGACATTTCTTCCGTCCGGTGGTGGAACACATCACCGAGGACAGTAGATCCTTTGAAAGTTTTCGGAATAAAGACGGCTTGAGGCCCGCAGCCCCCTTGAGGCGGGGGCATCGCAGCCATGGCAGAGGTAGTACGAGCACTTTCAGTTTAGGTTTAAAAGCTATTACCAGATGCATAGTTAAATATAGTGCCATCTTAGATGAATAGTAAGGAGTATTACCGAACATCAATCGACTGTGCCGAAATTCAATTTATATTTAAATATTTGTTGCTGCTTTAGCAACCAATATTTTGTGGCATATGTAGAAATCATTAAAAATATTATTTGAAACTCGCGAAATTTATACAATTTACTATGTACCGGGATAACCAATGTTTTATTTTTAATTTTTGATTGTAGATATTTCGAACCAGTCGCATGGCTCGTGGTCACGGCGAAACTCAAAAATCGTTAATCGTGAGCACCCGGTGCATAGTAATAACACTTAAACTTTTATCAAGAATGTACCAAAAGTATATTTATTTTTAAGTAGGTTTAATTTCTTAGTCAGAAGTTTCCAGAAACTATGTTTTAAAATGGCAATTGTCCAAAAGTTCGAAGGTACAAATTTACATGGGATCGTACTCTAGGGGTAAATAATGCGATGGTTGGCTATTGCTTTTCCCGTTTACCGCATCGAGACAGTTACAGATTCCTAACAGCGCTATTTTACACCGATAGCAAACAGTACAACAAACAACTTTATAGAGGTAGACAGTCGTTTGTGTTTCGCAAAAATGCGGACAAGTCGATCCGTGGAACTGGACCGTACGCAATTCCGTGAGATTTTGTACGTAACAAACTAATAACATGCTTATCGTAAGGATAAAACTAATACATATTAATTACTAACTTTCATCACGATTTCCTTCGTGTGTTTTAAAATAAAAGTAGTCAGGTATCTGTCAGTGAAACTCCTGTTAATACCGATCGAGCTCAATTGAAATTTAAAGATTTTTAAAGAACTCTAAAACATTCTCTAAAATAAAAACAGACATATTGCATTTAATTCTTTTTTCCTTGTAAGCAACCCTAATTCTTTTACTAAAATAAATATAGCCTAAGTTCCTCCTAATAACATCAACTACCTGCCAATACCTGATCCGTTAAAACTGATAAAGCTATTGTTAAACTTGTCTGAGATGGAGGAGAAACACAATTTTTTCACACGTAAATTACGTAAAATTGTTTTTAAGAAGTAAGTGGCTGCAAATGGACACTTCATTAGCGAAAAAAGATCGCTTATATACAAACGATGTCTCATTTAAAAGAACTCATTAATATCATTATACCTACGGTTTTGGTAGTGTTAGCAGCTATGTCATGGTCAATGTAATAAATGCGGTCAATATTATTAATATCTATACCGCACGGAATGGCCAATGCGATAAATCACTTTAACTGGTTATTATTAATAATTAATACCATGTTTGATAATATGGTTGTATAATCATAGGATTGGTTAGGTTAGGTTGGAATGTAATAGATAATGCAAAGCTAAATGCATGAGTACGTCAGAGTTTGGCAAGTGATTTTCTGTTCCACAGGCTATTTTTCCTAAACATGTGTTACAACAAAGACGTCATATCGTACATACGACATAACTATTTACAATAACTGGAATTCTTAACTATTCTCAATTCTTATATAGACTGGAACTATTAATTAAATAGTTACATATTTTTTATTGTACACTAAAATATCTCAATCACAATATACGTATACACTAACTTGTCTAACAATTTTTCAAAGTATTAAAGCATAAGAAATAGAATAAGTCCCTATTGTTATTTCGGGGATTAATAGATAGAAACCTGTTTATGTAAGTAAGCCTTTTGATTTGGATGTATTCGGTAATAATATTGTGTATTACGAAATAAATAGGCTTGGGAGACGATAAGCGCGGACAGAAAGCGGTTCGGTTATACAGGGGATCGTCGCTACTAAGCTTGGAGAACCCTTTTTTCCGTCTTCGCAAATCGTCGGAGATTAAGCCAGAGAGCTCACACCTTTTCTCCAATATTTTTTGCGGTTTAACTGCGGGTAAACCCTTGTGATACAAAATGTTTTGCGTCAATCAATAGCTTGTTGAAAGATAAACCGTCTTCTCTATAATTGGTATTTAGAGCTTTTTGCGTATAATGTTATATATTTACAATTTACTTAAATGTTCTACATATATTCTTAAATGTTTAACAGCAACGGAGAAGATTTTCTACCTAAACCTTACCTTGCATAGTATTGCAGGATATACTAACCTATGTACGTTCTTTAACGTAAATATCATCATATGCAACTGATTTTAAAAAAGGATCATGTATATTTAAAAAATATATAATTCTTTGTCATTCGTTCATACGCGACACTTATACTTATTACTTAATAATTACGAAAACCTTGTAATGAGACTTTTATCAATTCATCTTCATTAAGGGTAGATATATGAAAAGTCAATGAACTAGCTGAATTGATCTTTGAGTCTTACACGAGTATTCCGGAGTATTTTTTAATTTTAAATTAAAATATTATATGCTATTTAAATTAATTTTTTCATATTTACATAAGTGCTCAAGATTACACATATTGATAATAAATTACTTTGCCTTATGCCGCACGAGATAAAAGAAAGCGAGTATTGAAGCACGAAAAGAAAAAGCGAGTTACAGAAAGCATTTGTTTATTCTCCGTTTTGATATTCAGTACCATTGTTTTTGACGTCGAAGGAAAAAATTGCATTGTAAACATAGAGAAAATCTTTTTATACGCGGCGAGGGAACGTAAAAGTTTGTTCGTTTCAAATTCAATATATTATGGCGAGCGTGCTCTCGCTCAGCCGACACCGAAACTCACTCGAGCGTTGCTTACAGAAAATTTATTGTTTTTCTAAGAAAATTTTCTTAGCACAATGCCGCATCAATCCCTAGGAAAGAGTTACAAAAAGCTTAATGATATCCTGACGAGTGAGCCTTAGGCCTTACTGTTCACACATTCACATTCTTGTTTGACGATCGACAACTTGTTGACATCAACGGTATACTTGTAAATGCAAATAAAATACTTAGTGCTTATAATAATATTTTGATTGGTCGATAAATACTTGCAAACAAGACCTTTCTAGCCTTAAACCTTATTTCTTAATTTCATTGAAGTTGTAATTGGATAATCGCAAAGAAAGATATGATTATACGTGTAAGTAGGTATCATGCTTTAACGTAATTAATGTGTAAAATGTTTAACTGTTCTTCATGTCGCAATTTCTAAGTAAAGTTTAGTAAATATTCTGCTTTCATGTAAAACTAATTAATATAATATTATTCATGTATTCTATTTGAATGAATACGTAAACGTACTCTATGTTTAATACACTTAGAAGAACGAGCGCCGTATCTGCAGCATATACAAATCTCAGATCAGTTCAGGGAGTTGTATAGACTTATAACTTGACAGCGTACTCATAAAAAGGGACCATACGCCAACGGCACAATTCCAAGATAAAGACCTTTATCGGACACATAATAACGTTCTGTGAAAAATCGTTAGCCCGTGCTCACGTCGAAGAGACACGTGCGCGCAGGGCACTCCTGAGACTGATCCTTCCTTCTGCTTAGATTAAATTTGTTCCTATAAAAATGTGTCCTCTAGTCGATAACGTCGAAAATGTGCAGATGTCGCCGGGCAGTGTATGAAGCTCGCGATAGGGTTCGCGACGTGCCGAGCCTACTGACGCCCGGGACCGCTATCCCGATCACATTCCTGGTTGAATAGAAAAAATAAAATAGAACTGCTGAATCTTAGCTCATTCGGTTGCGACGAATAATGCTCTCCGATAAAATAGAACCCGGATAACGGACCTACCTATTTCACACCAAATAACCTGTCCACGTACTCTTAATGAGGAATAAAATAAGCCAGTCATCTCATCTGATCCAACCATTTTATTTTGTAACGCTCACAAAAACAGGCAAATCAACAGCAAAATAAGTAGACTTCGGAGTTTTTGCATTAAAAAAGAATTAAGGCGAGCACTCTGACAAAACTTTTATTTTGCGATCATGAACGAAAACTTGTACATTTAGCTATGAAAAATGCGAATCACTTTGAAGGAGAGAACCGAATCAATATTTAAGGCATGGAAAGTTGAAATCGAAGAACTTTTTATTTAAGATTTTTAGATATTTAAATATAAGAGACTTGCTTCTTATTATTTATTTTATACAAGAAACAAAGAGTTTAATTATGAAAACAGTTTCATGTAACTCTTGTTCTATATATATCATGAAATTATCATATACGTATGTTACATAACTTCAGGTACATAAAAAGAAAGGCAAATGAGGTATATATAAAAAGGCAAGAAGTTATTTTTACCTTTTCGCTTCGGATTTTTCTTTTTTACGAAGCTGATCATAAATATTAAATTTTACCATTATATTTCAATGCAAAAAAAATTAGAATGTAGTAAAACCTACATTATACATTGGATTTTTTATGAACAAGATTTACACATGAAGTTAATCAGTTACGACATCCCGTGAAATTCTGTAACTCGTTGTGGAACAAGCTCCTGAAGATGATTTCAGATACTTTACTACTCTTAGTACTAACTAGGATGAAAAGGCTCGTAAAACAGTTACGGCCCTTAAAAAACAAGAGCAGCGTAAATTGTTGCTTTATAATATTTGCTAATTGTGAAAACCTGTATGATACGATCAGAAGGTACCATACTTAGCGCGAAAAAATTCTTGGGTTTTCGGTCAAAAGTTGAGATTTCTAGCTTATTTACATAACAGGCTTCCATATTTGTTACAGAAGTCTTCAAGTGGAAGTAGTTGGTTCAGGTTTTTGTAGATTTTCTATTATATAAAAATATATATATAAAGATATGAAATAAGTGTATATGTTTCTGTTTTGTATACAAGTGGAGTTGTCTTCTTAGCATCAGCCGTCAATTAGATCAGTGTGGGTTAGCCACGAACGAGACTATTATTTACTTTAGCGAGGTTCGGCCGGCAACAATGCCTTCGTCCTTCGATAATGCTTGCAGCCTGAACGATCAATCTTTGGGCTATTACGATGTTTTAGCGCCTTGATGTATTGTTTCAAGTTCAATAAAGTTTTGATGAATTTTCTCGTGTTCTCGCCAAGCCTTTGTTAAATTGAGGCGTCGGTTATTGATGAATAATTTGACGGCTAAGTAATGTTTTTGTAATTATTCACGGCCTGATGCTGGAGAACATCGTTATTTCAGTAGAAATATTGAGATTTATTTCGTGATTTAATAAAGATATGTTGTCGTTTATACTTCCTTGTTTACTGGAAATAATCAAACAATTGCCAATCTTTGATTGACTACTTCTATATTCACACTAAATATTTAATCGATACCATTATGTATGCAAATGGGGATACATACATCACATACGTAAAAGAGGTTTGAACGTATCCAGCTAACACGTAATGGCCGACAGAGCTTGATACACGTGCACCGATCCTAAGAACAATAATATTTCATCCATGCGCCATGATTTGCCGCTTAAGCGCGATAGGGAAATCGTAAATTTAAGGGGAAGAATTTTCTTCATAGTCTTTTAAAAACTTTTTACATATTAGCACGTATGTGAACAGACGCGGCGATGTAAGGCCAAAATGGCATCGAATTGTTATGCCATCCGTTTCTGTAGACATCCCCCACCTTTCAAATTTTCTTTTACAATACGACGAGGTAATACGCGTTTTATTGGATCGTTTCTTCTTTGAAATAAAATGGAATTGTTGTTACATGAAAATGTGTTTACTTAACGCAATGGGTATGTGAGAATCGCTTTCATTTAAATAAAGAAATACCAAGAGAGCGGTCTGGTAAAACACATGTGCCTGCAAATCATCTTTTGTGTTTTATTGACTTCTTTCAGTCGCGTTTATTGAAATTGAAATTCGCGTGAGCTTCAATATTAAACGGGTGAACATATGAGATGATGATAAAATAATATATTAGTATATGACTTGCTGTTAGACTGGATTATATACGGTGATTAAATTAAATATGGCATATGCGAATCAAGAAGGAGAGAAGTAATATTTTGTATACAATGTGTTTATCAAAAGAACATTCAATTCACCTGATATTAAGTGGTCACTGTGTACCCATGGACGTCTGTAATAAAATTATAAAGAGCAATATTTCCAAAGGTGGTCAATAACAGAAGGATTGCTAATCCTAGGGCTGAGGTGGTCGCTAGAAATTGATGTGGTAAATCTACCTTCCCAGTGGAAATATTCCTTCTGTTTTTTAAATACAATATACCAGATATTGTTTTACATTTAATTTAATTTGCATACTTTATTCGAGTATCCATATTAGTGTTTATTGTGAGTATCATCATAATTGTATAATTTACGTACATATTCGCTTATTATTAAAAAATACACATTTATGAATACAAATATATATTTAGAATAAAATTATTTACTTAGTAATGTAGGTCCAAATAATTCTTAACTATTACTCGCAGTACGTAAATATTTTAGCTGCAAATAATTAAATTAGTACATTCAATTATATGGTTAGTTTTCAAGTGTTTAACGAGATTATTGCCAAGAATTACGAAACAACTTTAATTAAAACTTACTTATGGAAAATGTGTACGTGTGTGTACGTGTGTCTACGTGTAATGATCATAAACTTTACCGTCTTTTTGTCTTTATACCCGGTTCACGTGAACCGATCTTTTTTCGTAATTTTTTTTCAACAAAAGTTTGAAGAGATTTTATATCCGAAATAAAAGTAAATTCAATATTTAAATAATAGAATAAGGAATATTCCAAGATTAATTACTGTAAATTATAAGGCTGTTAGTCGAATTGGATCTGAGTCTTGCATACAAGTCTGTAATAAAAGCAGTACGAAAGCTCATAAAAACTGAGCAGTCCTGCTAATTATACCTAAGCATGAATGACGTGTAGAGATAAAGTTGCAAAAATTGTTATTTTCAAACATGTCGCGCGTCGAATTTTAAATGCATCCGATTGGAGCGTTATGGCATAGAATTTTTGAATAGCGCTATTTTCTGAAATCGTATAAAGATGTAGCGCTGTCTGGATGAAAAACGATACTTGAAAATAGAGGCAAACGTCGAACGATGTAGGTACGGGCACGGCGTACCAGCGTTCCGTTGTAGTCTGCGGTTGTGCGCCCTGACAGATCCATGAATCGTGTGGGCGAAAACACGATAGAATTTTCAATGGAGTATTTATTTTAGAACAAAACAAATTTTTAGGCAGTGACTACAAAAATACAGTTATAGATTGTCTTTTGTGTATACCTTACTTCAATATTCTTTCGTGAATGTCTGTTGAGAAATAAAGTGACGATTAAACTAACTACCTTGTTAGTATTGCATTACAGTATTGATATCTTCCAAAAATATACGGTAAAACATAAATTGATCTTTTTATAAAGTAAGTAGCATTCAAGTAACAGTTTAATAACATTACATATGAAATACATTGAAATCAAAATATTAATAGCATCAATATTGGAATACGAATTGCTGTGCACTTTTCCGCTAGGTTAAATAGAAAAATACAATGAAATTTTAATTTTGAATTTCTCTAGCACGATGTGAATTGGATATTTGTAAAACAATACTTTCTGGACTGTGACGGTACCTCAAACAAATTTGCCGGCGAATTGAAATGTTTAAGAAATCAGAAATAATTTTACCGCTTAGTCATAACATTTATGAAATGTTGTGTTAAATTTATTTGTTATTTGGGATGTAAAATATGATTTTCAATATGAAAAATATTAAAATAATCCGTGGTTAAGAAGCAGCATCAACATTTTTACACTAATTTAATTTTTACAAGTTGTTCTTAAGCCACTAGCAGTGATAACTTTGTAATAAGATACTGGCTTCTCACATGAAGTGCGCGAGGTTCGAACCCTTGGCACCCATTCATTTTTTTAAGTTTTTACTGTCTTTTACGATGAAGGAAACAAAAAGCAGTAAACTAGCAACGTGTATGATGAATTACCGTCATGTTTTCAGTAAGTGAAGTCTAAAAACGTGGTGGACCGTGGACTAATCCTGAGAGAAGAACTGTGTCGTAAAAAGAAAATGATTTGTTTACTTTGGTTCACGGGTATACGAAGAAATTTGAATCTTACTTATGTGTCAGTAGGTAGTCATCCATTAAACAATTAACATAATATATTTATGGCGTTTTCTTAGTAATTATATTCCTTTATATATTTGGCGACTTCAATTTGTATCTGCATGCAGATCTATGACATTAAGGTAGTTCTGAAATGTGTAGATAAAGTGACAAGTGACAAGTGACATCGGTGCTGCTTTGGATGACACAAAATACTTTCAAGAATTTCATCTTGCGCTTTGGAGTGTATATTTTATCTTTCTGATTTATAAATAAAATTTTAGGACGATGATGACGATCTATAAATACAGAGACCAATTTGGTGATTCTTCGGTTTTTGTTTAACTTTTGAATTATTCTTTGAAGTAAAGCAATAAGCATATGTTTTATTGGTTTTCTGAAATAAATGTTGTATGATTTTTGTAAAGCAATAAAGGTTTATTTTTCTTATTAAAATATATTTAAATTTTATAATTTGTAATGTATATGTACAAAAATTTGATTTATATTATCAAAATATTTATGTTATATTATGTTAGAGTATTTATTTAGGTAACAACTTAATGTACGTGAATTGAAATACCAAGTTCGATTTGAAAATGTCGAGATAAAGACATCAATCACTCGTACCTGAGAACATTCAATTCTCGAGCGTATACAGCCAGATGAGAAAATAAAACTTTGTGAAACATATAATCGATTACACTGAATAAGCCAAATTCGCATTATGCCACCATGTGTTTTCCATGATTTTCTTAAATTAGTAGTGATTATTATATTTCATATCTCTCAGAAACGCATGCATGTTTACGCTACCTTTAAATAAAAAGTACATGAAAGGATCTTACATACTACAGTTGCGATGATTCAACGCTTCTTTGCCATAATATTAGGGTTTTCATTTATTTGAGAATCGCCTTAATCGAATTAAAAGAAAGATCGCCATTAAGGTGTGAATTTATTTTGAATTCCTTTATATTTTTCACGTTGCTTTGATTTACATTGTCATATTTTACATCAATTTAGGCGGATTTGCCGACATATTTTCCAATAACAGACAACGAAGCACAGCAGAATCAATGACCCGTTTTGCCAGAACCCGAAACGAACATGCACCGGACATTTGCGTCAAATCTGCAAAAATACTCACCACTCGTTGTAGAGTACCGCGAACTAAAAAGCTGGCGCGAATGCATCCGTGAGCTTATTGCTTTATTATGCAGTGCCACGATAGAGGTTGAAATATAAGCGAAATTTTATTTTGTTTTCTGAGCCTTTAATATCGATTTATGATGTAATTTTTGCCATTTAAATTATGCATTTAGTTAATACGTGTATTAAGTGGTGATGCAATACAGAAAAGTATAATAAGAGTTTGGTTTTCGGAAATAAATCGAGTTTTCTGTAAGCTGAATAAAAACGTACTGTCTGAAAAATATTGAAAATTACAGCAACAAAACTGGAAAATTTCATTTTACTACTGCTATTTAAAAATAGGGCTAGCAGTAGTATTTACAGATATAATTATAATTATATTATTTTTATTTTATAACGGAACTATGAGATAGGCTCAAGATATTCGCGTAATAAGTTCTAGGTAATAAATACCATCTTAGGATTGTTTAATATCATCGCAAACTATATTTACTATAATGCCTAGATTTCAATATAATTATTTATATGTAATATTTATTACCAATGACATATATTTCTCTATATATATTTACTTGACTTCCCTTACATAGTTACATATTAATTATTATTAAATAAACGAATAAATAAAAACATAAGGCCTCAAAAAGGTTATCGCCGTAGATATATCGCAGAGCTTTCCGTTCGATTTGTGTACCTGTTCAATTTATTTCACACGTCATTAATATCGTGATGGATTTCGACGCTGTCCCTAACGATACATGAAATATTCTCACTCATTAAATCTCGTGCCGCGAGAGTGGAGTGCCAGCGAGGGCTCTCATTCAATCACTTTCAAATAAATATATGAATTCATACGACAATATTCACCAATTAATAATATATATCACAAGTGATCAAACTATTTTTCGTATGAAATTATCTTGTGTAAAAAACATTATCCATTGAATGATATAAATTACAAATAACGGTTGAAGTACATTACAAGTACAACAGGATGTTGTCTCATAAGAATAGTATTTCCAGTTCTTATACAGGTATCTATAACCATGTAAAACCACCATGAATGAATCAAACTACGAAAAAAGACGTGATGATTCAATAGACACCTATTTTTATCGGAACTGCAACTCGAGTCTCAGAACTCAAATTTACAATTCAATAGAAACTGCACAAGGCTTCGCATGCCAATACGTCCATTTGGGGCACACACGATCGACATCCCAATTGAGAGATGAATGAAATCATGCAACTACGAAATTCACTTCAATCATACACAGAAACTTCAAAAAAAAGAACTTGCTTATATTTGTTTGTACGTGGAATACGAAAAAATGATAGCATTTCTTCAATTGTAAAGGCAGCGATATAGTATTGTAATTATTGTTCATACACTTATGCCTACATGTGAATAAATCATTAAGAGTAAAAGGGTTCCCGGCACAAGTCATCGGAACCCCAAAAATCGGTACCTAATCAATTAGAATGAACAGGACATTGGACAGCAACTGCCACACGGCCATTATTCAATCGAAACGATATGTCTCGTTCGTAGCTTCGAACTGGAGCGTAGCGATAGCTGGCTCCGCAAAAGTTGGCACGAATGGCGGCCGAGACCACTGCCAATTTCCATTAGCCCATCATCCAAAACGAAAAAAATGCATAGACGATCACTTTTTCATTCAATTAAAATTGGCTACAAACCAAAACGCTTATACGTTTTAAAGGCAAAAGGGTGAATGCCTTTCATAAAACATTTAATTTTATTTCGCATTACAAAGGGCCTGTACAGGTGGATTTTATTTCAAATTGGAGCTTTTCTCGTAGGTGCGGTATTGCGTTATATACCCGACAATTGATTATGGAATTGTTGCTAAGAACATTGAAAATCCATAAGCTTTCAATATCTCCGCGTTAACTCGGGTTTTGTTCCCAGTGACTGCTCGATCTGAATATCAAAAATGTGAAAGCAGTACTCAGTAAGCGAGACACGTATATCGGGACCCTATCACTTCGCTCTTTACTTACTTGCTGGGCGCCATCTGCACATTCTCTACCTAATCCAGTAACAAATTTGATTATGTAACAATATAGAGTTGGTTACATTTTCTTTTGCTTTATAAATGTTTTTTTATATTTAAATTAATGAACTGTACATTATCTTTCACCAATAAGTTGTATATAAATGTAAACGTAAAATATAATAAATTTAATTTTAATACATGTTCTAAAATATTAAAAGTTGCTATTAATATACAATAGATTATTTACAGTATATAAAGTGTTTGATTTAAGCAGTGGTTGAGAATAAAAGTCTTAGTTGAAACAGCAATTTTTCATATCAATCATAATTTGGGTTTCACAAATAAGTAGGAAGATGAAGTAAGTGAAGAGTGAATTCAGGTAATTGAAGATTGATGTGATTTCATATGACAATCCTCGATATAAATTTAGTATTGATAATTTATAAATCAAAATGATGTCTGTCTATTGTAAAAGTAAGATGTGGTACTCAAGACGATGGCGCGGCTGAGGACGCTCTAATGGCCTCTTCACAGGATCTCAGAAGCGCTTCAGGTCACTTCGTTACTCGGATTGTACTGAGCGTTACGTGTCGCCGTGAATAATATCAGCCGGTTTCAGGTTAGGCTTAAGACGTCAACATGAAGATTACATGGCAGTAACGATTATGTCATGTTTGGGCAATCTGTGTCAGATGTGCTACGGATAATAAGAATCCCATTTATGATAATTTGGTTTAAAAATATCTTTTATGGCATGGAATATAAAGTATTGAATACAGTATATTTAAAGTACAATATATTTAAAAACATAAAGGTTATTGGGTTCTTTTAATATAACGTAAAGAGGAAATTCGTTATTAAAAGTCGGTATATCAATTAAAGGTAACTATAGGCATAATTATAGTTAGGACAAGTAAGTAGCCCTAACAGCCGTGGGCTTTATATCCGAAAACAGAGGCGATAGGTTTGACTTAGTAAACTCATGATTTTCATGATTTCATGTATGAGGTATATGATATAGTATATAACTCGGCATTGGGTACTGGTATACTTTTTTAATGTTATGTTTTTATATTATGTAATATTTGGATAATCTGCGTGAAAAAAAATCAAACAATTAGTCCCATGTATGATCAATGCTGCTGATGACAAGCGGAAGTTCAACGCAGGAATGTGTCTAGAGTTCTTAACATCATACTGCATGTACTCAAGCTCTGTTTAGATTGTATAGGTTAGGCATTTATTATAATAATTCGTTTTAAGGTATTGTATGTTACATTCGTAATTATTATTAAGTTATTTTAGATGATAATCATAATACTATTGCAGGTAATTATATTTAATTTAGCAAGTATTGGAGGCGACCATCTTAGTCCTCAAGAGTAGGAACGCATCCGCGTCCATTCTTAAATAGAACTTCTGTTCTATT
>DWON01006106.1:0-14197 GCA_018251015.1 Phocides pigmalion okeechobee
CTCCCTCCCGGATAGGAACGTGATGTGATTAAAAATATATACCATTATACATATTAGTACCAACACGTGTTTCGCCCTAAAACGGAGCATCATCAGGGTAAGTTGACTCTACGATGGTTAATCGGTAAGTTAATCGTGAGTGATGGTTGATCGTTTTGATTCATTTCTCTTATCACCCCTTTTTTGTGAACGTCATTTACGCCATAGAGAAAACTATATTCATTTTCTCTATGGTCATCTATAAATTTTATATTGTTATATAAATTTCTGTACGGACTTATTAATAGAACTCCAGTAGACTATTTTCGGAACAATACTTTTTTCCAAGAACAATAATACAAAAATTTGTTATTACCCGTCGAGTACTTTTGTTTAATTACGCAGAACTCCAAATATAAAAATTCTTGGTAAACCATCTTTAGTTTTTATCGATTTTATAACTGCAAAAGTACTGTATTGTGAAACTACTTTTTTAGCGTCCGACTAGTTCCGGACTTTCACGAGATCTATCTTCGTGAGCTTTACCGGTAGCTTAGAGTTCATAATGGACCATGCTCCAGGTTTCCTACACTTTTGGACTTATATGATTATAAAAAGGGTTGCAGTAACCGTGCATATTAAGTTACTGGAAAGAAATATGTTGCGATATGTTCTTTATTTCCTTGTACTGAATATTATCTTTAAGCAAAGAGAAACAAAATACAACGTTAAATGCTTTAATTAACTTACTTTCGTAATAAAATAATAAGTCATCATGCGTACAATCTCGGTTCTTATTCCATAAGTACAATAAATATACATCTTGTGATGAAATTATTCGACACAATGTATTTTTTTTTATGTAAGAATAATAGCAAACGAGCATGCAAACCATCGGATGTTAAGTAGTCACAGCCCATAGACATCCACTTACAACCACAAATACGACCTAAATCCTATCTGAGCTCGAACAACACTTTGCTACTCCTGAGGACGGTCCTCGCTTTAAAGTGTAGCCGGCAACCGCACCTCTTCACCCGAAACACAAGTAATGCTTACGGTGGATGAGGGCGGTGGTGGTACCTCCCCGGTCGAACTGTAGTTCTCCCACATCTGAGAATTATGTATTTCCCACCTCAGAAATATTTTTACTTAGGTATTTGTCGTTATGTGTTTACGTTGTAAATAGTAAGTCTAGTGTAAAGTTATAAAAATATTTGATGTTTTACTACATAACATAATTATGAAAATAAAATTTAACGTAATTATGTTTCTTATCAAAGTAATAAAAATAAAAATATAAAAAATAAACAACTAGACTCTTAATAATATAAATAATAAAATTTCCTAGGTTATAAAATGTAACAATTAGCTGAATTGAGAACCTTCTTTCTCGAACTCAGTTAAAATATAATATAATGCACCAATGCACATTGTTAATCCAAATAATACAATTGTTAATCCAAATAATTTGCATTGGTTCATTAGAGCAGCACGGTTTTTTTTATTATGAAAGAGTAAGAAACGGGCATACAGGCCACCTGATGTTAAGTGGTCACTGCAGCCCATGGACAACCACGTCCAATCTCATATAGAACAGAAGTTCTATGTAAGGATGGACGCGGATGCGTTCCTACTCTTGAGGATTAAGATAGTCGCCTCCAATAATGTGTATCCGGCAACCACACTTCCTCAACCGAAACACAATACATGAAGAACATGTTGCGTTACGGCGGGTTATGAGGGTGACGGTGATGCCGCCCCGGACAAGCTCTAACGGCTCTACCACCTTTTTTTATTCTACTTTCATGTATACATATTATTTTGTGCCTGTAATTAAAGGACTAGTGTGTCGCCTACAAGGGGTTTTGTTAAAACATTTACGGCACAATAAAAATGGCGAACGTTTGCGTAACTCCATATTGTACTCGTTAACTCTGTTTAAGCCAGAATTACAGCCACATTGTAATTTAAGCTTAATGCAATACCATTTCGTGTTTTGTTTTTACAACGGCGTTTATTACTGTGGGCTTATTTAAACTTTGTAATGCCAATACAAAGTTCGGTGATTTTCGTTAATATTCGGAAAGTTATTTTCACTGAACTGCTATGTCTACGGCAATTTTTTTTTATCTTTTCCTATATTTATACAAATAATCTACAGGTTGAAGTGGCAATGGGCAGGTCACATCGCTCGAAGGACAGACAATCGTTGGGGCAGAAAGGCCCTCGAACGGCGAACGTCTAGGCAAAAGGAGCACAGGGCATCTTCCGACCAGATGAACCGACGACCTGATAAGGATAGCGGGTAACCACTGGATGCAGAGGGCAAAAAGCCAGTCAGAGTGGCGGTACCTGAGGGAGGCCTATGTCCAGCAGTGGACGCGTAAAGGCTGATGGATGGATACAAATAATAAAATTTGAATTGGTTCCTGTCTGTACATGGAAAAATTAGAACTAGAGGCCTTTATTAACGCAGAACCCAAAACAATAGTTGTTAGAGTTTTTGTCTGTTTATCTGTGAGTTTGTGCGCGTTATTCTTAGAAACGGCTTAGCCGGCCACAATGCGGTTTATATAAACGTATTGTATTCAGCTTGACTTATTTAGTACTTGTTTTATCAATCGATGTTTTTAAAAAAATATGTCTATTTAAAATCCACTATACTATATTTTACTCTTTTTTTAATTTAATCAATACTCTTGTTTGACTATAATTCATCAGTATCAGTGGTTACGAAATAAACTCTTCCAGACTACCAGTTCTTAGTGCCGACACAATAATAGATCGATAACGTCAAACGCAAATTTAAAACCTACTTATGTACCAGTCTACACGTATACCTACGATGCTAACAAAAAGAAATTGGAAAACGTGATATGCATATTCTACGAGTCAATTTCAATCTTCGCGAAGTTTTATGCTCGGTACATAAGCACCTTATGTTCAAAGTGAATTTTATCTCTTTAAGAGAATCCATGACGATAATGTCTCTTTATATTTATTTGCGTTATGAGCCCTTTGAAAGGGTTTTTTAAGTCATTACCATGTAATACCCTAAAGCTAATTATTATTAAAGATTAACCTAAACAATCTAAATGTAATCCATGTCCATGTGGCAAGGTGACGGCACCGGCACTAATTAACGATCGTCATTCGTGGAAATATTTGTATGAATTTTTGTCAAAGATAATTTATTTAATATTCATTTATAATTATTTTTTTATAATGTACCGAATACTCACGATTAACCATTTTTTTTGTCATTGACGATATTTTGAACGTTCAGTTTAACCGTGATCACGAATCATGGAATTGTTTCTTCACCTAGTTGTTAAAAAGCGGCAATTAAATATCCTTATACGTGAGTACCTGGCACATAATAAAATGTTAGTTTAAAATTATTCACATAATTGGATGTTACAATAACATTTCTAGAGAACACAATGTTATTTTCTTCGTGTTTCCTCTTAGTTAATAGCTCGTTATAAAGCTGTCGAACTTTTGTATAGATTCCGTTGACAGTGTTCATTAGCGAACCTCTTGCTTTGACCAGCGGTAAGGAAACTTAAGGGTCAGTTACTTCATTATGTAGAAACCTTTTGTGATTTAAAAACGCTACACTATCCATTACCCTATTATCATGTGTATGTTTGAGCAATTACTTTTACATTAACGGGAAATTTACAATGGATATCTTAAAACTAGTTACAATTATAATTATAAATCCACTCCCATGTGGCGTGGTATCAGAAATACTGCCCGGAATCCCACCCTGGAAAGCAGTAATTCCCTGCGTAGGATATGAACTTGCCCTCTTGTTACTACTTTATAAACGTGCTGAGAGATGGCAATAACTCGACATTATAGTTAAAGCTCAAACCAATAGTTTCTATGACCATGCATCGTGGTATCAAGAAAACTGATCGTAATGTCGCGCTGAATAGCAATAATTATCTGTGTAAGATACGAATTAGCCCTCTTGACACCAGTTTATCAATACACCTAGAAAGGGCAATAAACTCAACAATACATTTGAATGTCAAACCAAATGGTTACCAAAAACAAAGTTATTTTTACACCAACTTTAACCTCTAAATAAAAGTCAATGACAAATAGCATTTATGAAACTTGATTGTCACTCTTTTTGAAAGATAAATTTTATCGCTAGCTTCGCTATATTTTTTAAACAATCTGTAAAACAATAAACAACGCGCCGAGGAACTATAAACAAACACTGACACTATTTTTGAAGGACAAACCAGATAGTGACTGAAATTAAAGTTACGACCATTTTAAAAATAATTACGTTCCAACGTTAAAAAAGATAAACTTTATCGCTTACTTGGCTGATCTTTTAAGGCTCCCTTAGATATTGATCAGCGCGTCGAAGGATGAAAGAAGAAAAAATAAACGTAATATTTGAAGAACATACCGCATAGTTTCCAAATATAAAGCCAGGAGTTTTTCGGAAATAATTTTCAAATTTACATAGTAAGTTAATAACTTCAATTTATTTTATAGTTTAAGTTATTTTCAATGTTCTCTGAGATAAAGATTAGCACAATAATAAGAATATCAATCCAATATTTAAAGCATAAATCCGATTACATTATTATTCAATCTCATATTTGAAGAAAACATCAAATAATTACCGAAAACAAATATATAAGTAATTTAAAAACAGTTTTAAAACTGTATCGCTTGTTTGGCCGTATTTGTGACTCTTCTGAAAATACATTGTTCCGTGCTAAGAGAAATCTGTATAAAGTATTGAACCCGATATTTTAAAGATAAACTCATAATTACTGATGACGAAGCCAATAATGTTTTTGAAGTAGTTGTAAACTTAAAATAATAGCTAAACTTTATCGCTTTTTAGCGAAAACCTCTAAAAACAGTGATTTGCGCCAAGGGAATACAGTATAATATATTCAACCCCATATTTAAGTCACACTTGGTGTGATGTATATTTAGCTAAAACAAAGCAAATAATTTAAAATTCTTAATAAAATCCAGAATTTTCTCGCATACTTGGTGCATTTTCAACGCTCCTTAAGGCATTGATCAAAGCGTAGAAAAGCGATTATAAAATATTCAATAACATATTAAGAACATGCCAGATTTTTACCAACAGCAAATCAAGAGTTTTTAATAGATTTTTTCTTTAAATAAAAATCTAAACTATATGGCTTACTTGTCTATATTTGACTTTTCCGAAATAAATTTATCTGCGCCAAGGGACAGCGATATAAAATCTTTAACCTGTGAATTGGAAAAACAAACCAATAGTTACTGAAAAGAAAGCTAAGAGTATTTACGAAAAAAATCCCCTTAGATAAAAAGCTAAGCTTAAAGCTTGCTTTGCTGTATTTGTGACACTCTAAAGTCATTGATTGACGCCGAAAACAAAACTTCCATTTTTTATAGTTTCAGTCTTTAAATAAAAATCAAACTGTACCGCTAGCTTGGCTCTCTTTTCAATACTCCCGAAGGCATTGATCAACGTGGCGAGAGATGACAATAAAAACATTTAAACCGACATTTGAAAGACAAATTGATAGTTGATAAAAACAAAACCGAGTATTTTCAACTGTTTTACAAATACTTTAGTTTGTTTTAAGTAGTTAACGATAATTACTCTTAAAACAGTTAACAATAAATATTTTTAAAATAGTTACAAGTCTTGAAATCAGTTTTAAATAGTGAATAATATTTAAAGAAATAGTAAATAATCAATATTTTGAAGTAATTAACGATATATTTTTAAAATAGTTAACAATAAATGCTTTTAAAACAGTTATAAACACTCTCAGTTTTAAAATCAGTTTTAAATTGTTAAAAATACCTATATTTAAAATAGTAACCAATAAATATTTTGAAGTAGTTAACAATATGTTTTTAAAATAGCTTTTGAAACAGTTTCAAATACTTTAAGTTTTGTCTTAGATTTAAGTTTTCAAAGGACATTTTATACCAACTTCCAAAATAAAAAATGCTTGCCCAGTTATGCCTATGAGACATTAAGGTCGCAAACAAAAAAGGACTATCATAAGAATACACAAAACTAAACAGCACTTACAAAGAATTTTCTGCTACAAAAACCAAAGTGTTTGGGTGTAGTTCACGAACAATGTTATTTATCGCTACGCCTCCTATTATAATAATTTATTTGCCTCCGCTCACAAACAATGTTACTAGTTGTCTGACCTTGCGTGGGAACCACAACAATTGTATTACTTTTTTTTCCTCAATTTTTGTGTACACCGAAGAAGAATATTTAGTCTATATCTAACTTTTTCATAAAACTTCTTCATAGATCCAATCTTATTTACACTGCTCTAATAGGATAATATGAACGCCCTCATAATCCGCCGTAACGCATTAGTTGTTTCAATTGTAGAAGAGTGGTTTCCGGCTACACTTTGAAGCAAAGACACCATCTTAGTCGTCAGGAGTAGCTACGTTCGAGCTCAGATAGGATGGCAGCCATGTTTGTGGTTGTACGTGGATGTCTATGGGCTGCGACCACTTAACATCAGGTGTTTGCATGCGCATTTGTTACTCTTCTCAAATATAAAAAAATATTGATAAAAAACACGTGAACTCATAATCCGTATGATGGATTAAGATAACTTTTAATGGACCAAAAGCAGGAAGAGATTTTGCCAATTTGGTTGTATTTTTATGTATTTAATCACGTAATACCGTAATAACATGTAAAAACATTTGGCAATGTATACTCCCTGTTGGGTCCCATTAAAATTCGAAGATTGGTGGAAAAATTGAGAATTGGTTTTTTGGATTGAAGTTTAAATTAGAATTTAGTAATGTAACTATGAATATATAGATACACTTCAAATACATTTGAGAGAAATAAGCGGTCCTAAAGACGGCAAAACAGGAGATGCAATTTCTTTGAACTCATTTTTTTGTGATAATTATGTTCGTGTACACTTTTAGTGTACATGTTCATATTCTTGCATACTTTTAGTGTACATGAACACAAGCTCAGCGACGCGTTGGTAGAGGTCTATGTCCCGTATTGGACTGACACGGGCTGAAGATGATGACATATGACACTTTTATAACCCGACTAAAAAGAAAAGAAAATGTCATAATTCGCCGTAAGGTTATTCTAATATTTTGGTTTAGGTTTTGTTGTCACTTATACTTAAAAACGATTCGACTACATTAGTCTTTAAAGACTTAATGGATAGGACAGGACCAAAAAGCACAGGACCTAGGATTTGAAGTCAAACTGTCCTAGTTTGACTTCAAATCATAAAGAGTCATATCAGGTAGGAAGTGATTAGTCAGGATGGATATTATTTTCAAGTGAGGACAGTAACAAACGAGCGTTCAAACTTAACATCATGCTTGTAGTCGCTACAGCCAATGTATATCCACATACAACCACAAACAGAACTGAAGTCCTATCAGAACTCGTATGAAGATGCGTTGCTAATTTTGCGGATTAAGATGGTCGCCTCGCTTATAAACCTGTAGAAAACCGTAGGGTTCTACCGGAACACAGAATTATGATAAAGTCAGGTGTATTTACGTAACGGGCTCTCACGATTAATGAGTTTTATTTGCCTATTTACAACTTAAACCATAACATACGGATTGAACCAATTAGATGGCTCGTGGCCATGACTAAACCGGTGGCGAAGAAAAACTGTTGACAGATGTTAGTGATAGATTAATGTATCTACCCAACGTCTAGTTCACCTTTCTTTGCGTTTTATACAACAAAATAGTTAATCTTGATTATCCCTTACATAGTAAGATTTTTAAACTCCACAACGACATTAGTTTAAAATAATACATCTAGGTTAATAACCATGGACTGCAGTGACCATTTAACAATGGCTTCCTGCAGTCCCGGGGAATATTTCTTCCTAGAAATAATTATGAAACCTGAGAGTAAATGTCTCTTCACATCGCAGAAGTTTAAAATTAATGTTTGCTAAATTTCGAGCCTCCAAATTTCACGCACGGCCTGTTTACGGATATATATATAGAACTGGGGTTTTAGTACCATATAAAATATATGATACGCTCATTGCCTAAAATGCTAATATAAAGCTTATATTTTATGTAAATAAGACGTGAAAATACATGTCCATATACATGTGGATGTACCAGTATATGGTACCTGCGACTACTTAACATATTGTGCGTAACTCAATAAAAGTAACTTTTACAACAATAAAATCGATGCCTTCATTTATTAACCAGCCACCCAACCACCATTTATTAACCAGTAACCCAAAATCTTTACCAAAATGTTCCAAAAACCATAACCTGTATCACGTTCCGAAATTTGAAATTCCCGTTAAAATTCGGGATAATACGCCGGTATTATTAAATCGGGTTCCCTTTGAAACGAGAGTAATTAATTATTCCATTAAATAACCGTTCTCAAGATTAGCCCGTATAAATTAACACGGACACGTAAACAGTCAAGGAAACAGTGAAATAAACAAACTTATTTTTTTTTTCAAAAAATTATTCTCATGTTTGATCGACGCCGCTGGTGACAGAGGGCTGGTTCATATCTGGTACAGAGAATTTCGATTGCTATTCAACGCGAAAAGCTGTTCGCTACTTTTACAAAATAAAATACAAAGGTGCATTGTTCGCGAACTACAAATAATCATTTTTTTATAATGAAAGAGTAAGAAACGGGCATGCAGGCCACCTGATATTAAGTGGTCACTGTAGTCCATGGACAACCACGTCCAATCTCGAATAGAATAGAACTTCTATTCTGACAACCACACCTCCCCAACCGAGACACAACAAATCAAGAACACGTTGCTTACGGCAGGTTATGAGGGTGGCGGTGGTACCGCCCCGGGCGAGCTCTAACGGCTCTACCACCTTTAAGTAACATTGCTTCATTTAAACACCAACTGATATACGTCCAAATAATTGACGATTAATAACCCGAGCAATTATCTGATATACATGTTGACTTACGTACGTATTATAATGGCGTGTATCGCATAGAATTGTAGGGTATTCAGTAAAATGACTCAAATTCGTAACATGATGAAGTGACACAACTCAATAGCAATATTTTTGATATTTGTAGGTTTAAAATTCGTATAGTATATCTATAAATATTATAAAACAAAGTCCCGCGTTGCGTCTGTCTATTCGTGATGAACTCAAAAAGTACTGGACTGATTTCTCAGGGTTTTCAACAACGGGTAGAGTGATTCCTAAGGACTATTGATAATAAATTGATAATAAAACTTGGGACTGAGCTTAGCTCATCGAGATATTTCTATTTTCCATGTAATAATTTTATTTATTCGAAATTGTGTGCAAACGGTAGCCGAGGGATTTTGATACATACGATTAGTCTCGTGTGCTCACTATATTTCTAAAGTTATAATGTGCAATGTAATGCATTCTAAAGTTATACTACATCAATGACTATTTAAAAAGAGGGTTGCTAAACATCAAATGTACTAAATTATTGTTTGATATAACGTTTTTTCCAATTCCTTACACTAACATACCCTTTGTGGAAGTTTTTGGTACATAATAAGTTAAGTTTGTTTTTGTTGGGCAAGAAATTAAATAGTCAAATTAATCGTCGTTCGAAATAGATGTTTCTAATTGTTTTTGCAACTAGGTAGTGATTGGATGCATGTATGAAAGAAAATAATGTAAGTAAATATAAACTATAATACCTGAGCGAAGCTGGGCCGGGGCTCTAGTTGTATATGAAGTAACCACTTCTTCATTCCTATGTTTACGCTCAGCTATTTTCTTACTCTCGTTATCTATATATCAATCCAAACTAGTTTTATTGTAGGTGAGAATGCGTAGGCGTTTACATCATTAGCGGTAATAAATGATAGGCTCGATCGTTTAACCTGAATAACGTAGGCTATATTCTTATAATAGTCGACACACCCGGCTTTGTCTGCGTTAATTACATGACCATCGTACTGCTTGCTGCACTTCCCTATGCATGAAAACATATGTCGTTGAATGCATAAGGCTTATAATAATTCAGGTTCCTTAATTTTCATAAAAAAGCTTTTTTTGAATTTGAAGTAAAGTATGTAATTTAACGTCCCTTTAGTTTATGTTTTTTTAAATATAATGTAAATTCTTATAGCAAATTACTTTTACAATGTAAATTTGTTACATAATATATCTTTGTAGTAAAATTTCGGTTTCTTGGCAATTGTTTTGTTAATTCAGTCCTTTACTAACACGAACGCATTATTATTTTTTTAATTATAGGCATTCTTCTTTGATTACACTCTACCATTGTTCCTTCTCTTTGGCATATTCTGACAGAAACTATAGTTAGACCGGAGTGGTACCCCCGTCACCTTCATAATCCGCCGTAAATCAACACTTGTGTTTCGGTTGGAAAGATGAGATTGCCGGTTACACTTAAAAGCGAAGTGACTAACTCGATCTTCAGGAGTATCAACGCTTATATGCACAAGTTCAGATAGAATCGCATCCCTGATTGATACTTTATGTGGATGTCCATGGGTAACTAGGTGGCCTGTTCATTTGCTACTCTCCTCACATAAAATAAACCATTTATGTCTTCATGAAGCGAAATTTCTTCATCTGGAATCTTCACCTGTAACACATAAGCTTCAGAGCAATTAATCTGGTTTTTGCCTACTACGAAATTGGCCGTTAAATTTCAGCCCTAAGATGTGAGTAAGGTATCTTTAAGCCCAACCTTGACAGCTATTACTCTACAATGTAGTTTTTCACTCTAGCAAACAGTTTTCAACACTTTGTTGTGCAAAGAATTTGTGTAATAGGATCTAGGGCTTAGCCCGCTTGTACTGAGATGGGATGCTGGTTTTTATAACGCTCTTTAACTTTGCTAAGCTTATCTTGGATGTAAAATTAATATACGTTCTATTTTTCAACGTTAAACGTGTTTACATTTCCGAGGCGTAAAATATTTTCAACGAAAACTTAACACGTACTATGGGCATAATAAGTTAATAGGAAGTAAAAAGGTTTAAAAGGCTAGTGTTTATAGTGACCTTTAAGATACCGAATTGTTCTGCAATGCTATTTCTAACTTCAAGCAATTTTTGTGTCTAAAAATATGGTTTGGTATGACCAGCTAATTCCTTTCCCGATCAATAATATCATAATCGATTCCTGTACCATTGAAAGACATGGGTTTTGCCTCAAAATGATAAGGCTCTAATCTATTAACTTAGTCTACTACTAAATTAAGATTAACATTTTAATGTGATAAAAACACTACGACCGTGGAGATACCACTTCATCATTACTAATGTAAAGGAATGGTTTCTTAGAAAATGTATGATTGCAGTGAACCATTGCCAATAATATTTTCATTATCAACCTATTATTGTTGCCAATTGTCGCCAATAGTTTTCATTATCACCTCTTTATCGTTGGCAATTATTGCCAATAGGATTTCCATAACCTTTATTATTTCCTTTTGTTGCTAATAGTTTCATCGTCACCCCTTTATTGTTGCCAATTATTTTCAATTGTATTTTCATCATCAACCCTTTGTCGTTGCCATTTGTCGCCAATAGTTTTCATTATCAACTCTTTATCGTAGGCAATTATTGCCAATAGGATTTTCATAACCTTTATTATTGCCTTTTGTTGCTAATAGTTTCATCGTCACCCTTTCATTGTTGCCAGTTATTTTCATCATCAACTCTTTATTGTTGCCATTTATCGCCAATAGTTTTCTTTGTCAACCCCTTATAGTAGCCAATTATTTTGCGTATAGTATTTTCTTCATCAACTCTTTATTATTGCCAATAGTATTGCCTGTGGGACAGGAGTTGAGCCGGAATCTCCTTTCAGAAAAAGATGGACTGGGCTATAGTCCACCACGCTGACCAAGTGCCAATTCCTGACTAAGTCATGTCTTTACACGCGTTTGAGAAGTTTCAACTTCAACTTCATACAACTTTCACAACGCTATGGGATATTCTCAGACACATTTTTCTTGCGGTTTTCCTTCACATTCAACCGTGAAATCTCACTAACAACTAAGTGACAATGAATTTCAAATAAGCACATAATATATATCACACGCAAATCCGCGGGCTAACGTTAGCAATATATAACATGAGAATTCTTAAATTAGGTACTCCTAAAGTACCTCGTTCGGATATAAAGTCGCCATTAGGAAGACTCATAAAACCCATTAGCACTCCGGCGTTATTGCGAGGCTCGTGTCATTAGAAGGTCACGTATTTCAGACAGACTTCATCCTGGTGGCATATGAACATAAAGGAAATAATATCCTTACATGTTTTGGGAGAAGCAAACAATCTGCTGGTGTGATGTTAACTTTCCCTGCGGCTACAACACTGCTGTGTAATGCGCGACGCGACGCGCTTGCGGCTCGTACCCACCTGTGTTGTAGGGACAAATCTGTATGTATTTTGGGCGAACAAAAGTGCTGTATTTACGTCGGCGCTACAAGACTGGGAGCGGAAATTACCTCTCTGTATTTGTAGATGATACACAAAAAAAACAATATTTTCAGTAAATTGTCGGCGTATCTTTAGTGTAGTCATATGAGCTCCAGTTTAGTGTCGCCTCCCGCAATACTGACCCGATCTAATATATAAGAATAGCAGTTAAAGTGTTAAACAGTTGCTCCATAGACATTTGTATGTATTTTAATTGTCAGGTTTTTCCAAATTTCCGAAATAATTATTTTTTAAACATAACAATTCTTTGAAGGTGGTAGAGCCGTTAGAGCTCACCTGGGACGGCATCACCACCACCCTCATAGCCCGCAGTACAGCAACATATTCTTCATGTATTGTGTTTCGGTTGGGGAGTTTGGTTGCCGGATACACATTATTGGAGGCGACCATCTTAGTCCTCAAGAGTAGGAACGCATCCGCGTCCACCCTTAAATAGAACTTCTGTTCTATTTGAGATTGGACGTGGTTGTCCATGGGCTGTAGTAACCACTTAACCTCAGGTGGCCTGCATGCCCGTTTCTTACTCTTTCGTAATTAAAAAAAATGATGTTAAACTAATATTATCGCGTAATTTATACACTTATTATGTACCGGGTACTCACGATTAACGATTTTGCTGTGGGAAACTGTTGACAGATTCTAATTGATCTATCTACCCTCCTTTTAGTTTGTTTTTTTTTTGGGTCCATATGAGCCATGCTGCTGGTTTGAAATATCGGCAATGAAAATTCAAAAAGTGTGAGGTGACCGATTTTAATGCAGTTTTCAACAATGGACGGAGGGATTCCAGAAAAAAGTTTACCCTTATAATTCATGAATTTTATAGAACAGAAAAGCTGAGAGAATAAAAGATTTGTCTTGTGATGTCACTACATCCGTGCGAAGCCAGGGCAAATCGCTCGTTGGTAAATACAAACAAAAAACGACTTTTTGGAAACACTTGACAAAACATACATTACATTCACGCATTCATTGAAATTTCACTTCATTATCAATCATGCACATTCAATTGCAAAATTATAATCAAGCCTTTTTTCATTCATTATACTGTACTGCTCATAAATCCGGTAATTGTGAATTAATCAACATTGGAGCAGCATGCAGGATTGTGTTCCGTTATAGATTTAAATAAAACTCATTTTGTGGGACATTGCTCATACAAAATTTACTTAAAATTATTTTTCCTTACTCTTGTTTTGGCTTGTTTTCGGAAATTATTTATATACGTGAAATTATAGTTAGTTGAACGTAGTATTATTTACGATGCCTATTAATGTAATTAATATAGTAATACATATAGTAAAACTATATATAATTCATGGTATAATATATTAATATTGAAAGTAATTTACTTCATTTTAAAAGATATTGATTTTACGCAAAAAATAATTTCATTAAAATATGGATAAAAATGAGTACTGCTTTTGAAATTATCTTTGTCATGTTACATGAATAAAATCAAAAACAACGCAAATTTTAAAATATTAATTAATTCTTATCCCAGAATGGCGTTATTTATAAGTTGTGATTTATAAAAATGTACTTTATTATAAAAATTACACAGATTAGAGAAACGCGCATAGGGCTTTAAACTTGTATAACGGACTTCCTATTGCGTAGTAAAACATAGAAGTTAATCAACTATGCGCATAAATCCTAATAAACTTTCATTGTATCTTCCTCCAATAAATTAATCTTACTACCAACTGCTAAGTAACTTC
>DWON01006107.1:0-14197 GCA_018251015.1 Phocides pigmalion okeechobee
GTTTAGTGGACGTCACGGTCTAATTCTAACCCCTAATTAAGTTGTTAGTTAATAATACCAGACCTTTCTTTGCGGATAACTACTTTGCAATAATTCGCTACCATTATGTACATTAGCATACCATCTCTAAATATTATAAAACATAGTCCCCCGCCGCGTCTGTCTTCACGATAAACTCAAAAAGTACTGAATGGATTTTCTCATATTTTTCAACAACAGATAAAATGATTCCTGAGGAAGGTTTTGGTTCATAATGATTTAAGCTTTTTTGTAAATTGGGCGAGAAATTAAATAGTTACTTCAATATAATAATTTAGACGTCGTTCAAAATAGATGTTTCCATTTGTTTAGTTTTTGCAACTAGGGAATGACTGTATGTATGAAAGAAAAATAATGTAAGTAAATATAAACTCTATTACGATCGAATCTGGGCCGGGTCGCTAGTTAGTATATATTTCAATGCATGTACTATTAAGCATAATTAATACAGCAATTATGATTCCCTCATTGTTAAAAACAAACAAGACACCTATAATCTTGTAATCTGACGTCACGTAACATCTAAATTCGCAACCTTGGATCAGATTTATTACATGCCTTGCAGAATCGCAAATAAACTTGGCAATGAGAACACAATCCTTAACAAATCCAAATACGTATGCAATGGCATAATACTGATTACGCAACAAGGAGTAATTCTCATCACTTTACTTTTTACTTACCTGATATCTATTTAAGGGAAGAACACATCCGCGTCCATCCTTAAATAGAACTTACTTACTTACGGTTAACGAATTTTGATTTGTGATTGCCGATATTTCGAACGAGTCGCAAGAGTCGTGGTTACGGGTAAACTATACTATGCAATTGGGTCAAAAAATTAGATTTACGTTTTCTCAAAATTTGTATAGTTTTTTTTTATATGAGAAGAGTAGCAAACGAGCATGTAAACCACCTGATGGTAAGTAGTCGCAGCCCATTGACATCCATGTATAATCACAAATATGACTAAAATCCTATCTGAGATCGAACGTACATGCGTTGCTACTACTGAGAACTAAGATGGTCGCCTCGTTTCGAAGAGTAGCTGGCAACCGCACCTCTCCAACTGAAACACAAGTAATGCTTTACGGCGGATTATGAGGGCAGCGGTGGTACCTCCCCGGTCGAAGTATTGTTCTCCCACCTTAAAAAATAGTATGCCTGTCACATTATAGGTTACGTAATATAACGCTTAGATTGGAGCTGAATAACGTCCAAAAACTATATTCAACTATCAAAAATTCTAATTACATACTGATATAAAGTTTATAACAAGGTAATACACACAGGATATTATTTGTCGAGAGAGCTGACATTCTGATACTACTCCCTTTATCTTCCCTCTCCCTCTCCCTCTCTTATATTTACATATTATTACAGGAATCACTATAAGAGTGAGAGAGAAAGAGAGAATTGAATTCAGTATTAAGAAATCCGGTCAGTTAGTTTAAAAGGAAAACTATACTCGCAAAATCCCATTCGCAAAAACGACCCGACCTACTCTACTAACTTAACATTTTTGATACAGTTAATGCAAAAATATTACAATTACGTACCCAAGTATCGCGGGATCACAAAAAGAGGCAGAAATAATAGAACAGTTACGCTAAACCTCTCTCTGTAAAATTGGCCAGTACTCCGTGAGTCATCCAAACGAAATATCGATTTATTGAACACGATCGATGTTTTTATCGTGTTATACCAGACAACTATTCATTCAACTTTCCCTGTGGCGCTCATGTATTGTATCGAGTCAGCGTTGCGAGAGGCGGCACTAGGCTGGAGCTGTTTTCACAAATATTTTTTAGCATCCGTGGAGCATCTACGAATACACAGATGTTTCCGTCCGCAGTCGTGTAGCGCCGACGTTAATACAGCACTTGTTTGACCGTAATCCATACAGACTTGTATGTACAAGCCGCAAGTGCGTTTAAAAGGTGATAGAGCCGTTAAAGCTCGCCCGGGCGGCACCACCGCTACCCTCATGACCCGCCGTAAAGCAACATGTTCTTCGTGTATTGTAGTGTACATTACAGCGAGTGATAATTAAAACAAAAAACATGTACTTAACCTGAAAAATTTAAATAGTTTTAGTACTTCCTATAAGTGACAATATAAGATATTTTTTGAAGTCTTTTAATAATTAATTATTTAATAATAATCAAATTAATTTAGTAATTATTTTTAATAATTAATTTATTTGGTTTACAACGAAATTATAAGGTTTCCGTCTTTGGCCATTTGGTTACGGAACCCAATTTTTTTAATAATCAATTAATTAATTTTTTTTATTAATTTGAAGACTTTGGAGTTGCTAGATTTGATTTTTTTTTGACAAGCAATCAAATCTGCTAAAATTTTAAAAAGTATCCTATGTCCATTTTAATACCTCTAAGAATATGTGTGCAAAATTTCATGATAATCGGTTGAGTAGTTTTGGCGTGAAAGAGTAACACACAAACTCATATTCCCATTTATAATATTAAGTTCTATTAAGATTGGACGTGGTCGTCCATGGTCTGCAGTGACCACTTAATATCAGGTGGCCTGCATGTCTGTTTCTTACTCTTTCTAATAAAAAAAATGGTTCTATAGTTTCCAAGTAAAGCTATCGTGGTAAATAGAAGAATGGACACAACAAAATTATAAGGTTTCCGTCTTTGGCCATTTGGTTACGGAACCCAAATTTTTTATATAGCAATTTTCAGTGTAGTCAGCATTTGCTATATAATTTGCCACTTAATACTTGAAACCACAAATTCATTCACCTACTATATTTTCCACATAACAGTAACAGCAATTCGCAACTCTACATTAAGATCTGCCATAGAGCCGTTATTTTCGAAAAGGTGAATGCAAAAGTAGCTTAATTTCATTCCGATGTTCTATTAATGCTTCATAATGGTATGGCTTCGCTTATGGTTCAGTTGTGGTCGCTTTAATGCGATTTATAATGGGAGTCAGGACCACACACGTTGACACCATACATACCTTTACTCCTCAAACAGAAACAAAGCAAAATTCAACGACATTAGTTTAAAATCAGCTTTACGGCGGATTATGAACTGTTGTTCTACCACCTTTATAATTAGTTTAGTTATTACTCTGGTCAGACTTAATATAGCACTAATTACTAGGACACTTGCTACACTTAGAGATAATATAATATATCAAACATAAATACGTATACAAATACGAATACAAACACGAACAAAAATACAAATACGTATATAAATACAAAAAGAACACAAATACGAATATGAATACGATTGCAAACAACGATACAAATATGAATACAAATGTGAATGCGTTTACGAATACAAATGCAAATATTTTAAATTTTTTTAAAAGTGTATGTACATTTTTTTTTTATATCAATTCCTAGATACATTATACTTTCGAAAACGATTTTATTTAGAACCAATTGCATGGCTCATGGTCACTGTTATGGCTGGTTAGAAATATTAGTACCCAAAAACAGTTAATCAAGAACACTCGTGCTACTCCTGAATACTAAAGTTACATCCTAAGACCTTAAGACCTTACACCGCACCCATTCTTACCGTGAACCTTACTTTCTTGATAGAAATGAGTGCAGCAGTGGTACCTTCCCGGTCAAACCGTACAGGTTCTATGACCTTGGAAATTAACCTAATTATAAACAAATTGTAAATCTAAGATACCGTTGGGTTTCCGTTCCCACGACTGTAACAGGGAGATTGAGATATCGTTTCCCCTTTAACGGGACGAGACGATCGTCCGATTTCGCATCGGTTTACACTACGGGAATGGATTGTTTGCGATTTTGTTATGTGTAATTTAAATATAAGCCTGCGGAGGGACCTAGGTTCCCTCTTCGTGTTCTACTGGCTTTATAATGGTGAGTGTTCCGAGGAACTCTTTGACCTAGTGCCTACATCCACATTTCTACATCGCACCACTCGCCGAAGGATGAGGTTTCATCCGGATCAATTGGACTCGTGGCAGTCGTCCACGGTTCGATTTTCACGGTCGTTTTTGCGATGGACGTGCAAGTGGAATGAACATCCTCCTGAAGTATTCCCGGAGCGCTATGACATGGGGCTCTTCAAAAAAGGTGCAAAAAGATACATTGGCGATTCCTCTGGTGTTGCAAATTTCCTTAGGCAACAGTGACCGTTTTTCATTAGGCAGCCTGTCTGCCTTATCGCTAGCTTCAAATATAAAAATACAATTTAAATAAATAAATAAACTTCAAGAAAATTGCATTTCCTGTCTTAACACCCTTAGGAATACGAATAAGAATACGATTGCGAATAAGGATACAAATACTAATATTTTTATTTCGTAAAAATGACCACAACCGCTGTGTATTACTTGTCTAAAAAAAGACCTTCAGTTTATGCCGCCTCTCGCAGTCCTGACTCGATGTAATATATGAGCACCCCAATCAAAATACTTATTATACCACCGATAGAAGCCTGCCTTCGACTCTGCTCCCACAATTATTAAGAAGACATTTTGTATTATCCTCTAACGGTTAGGAAGATTGCATCCACAATCGCGTCGCACGTCGTACATGATTTACGAACGTGTAAAGAAATGGATATAGGAAAACATGCAGTCTACCTGATGATAAATGTCACTGCATCCACAGACATCAGTAACCAAATTCATGTTAAACACTTGAAATACATATGTATTCGGTAATGCTTCACCGGCTTTCAAGGAGAGCTCTCTTAACATCTTCCTTGAAGAGCCCCATGTCATAGCGTTCAGGGAATACCTTGATAAGAGGACCGCCACTATTCCAGTTAAGCCGGATGGAACCTTAATGTTCGGCGAGTGACGGAGTGGAAAAAGTTGACGAAGACCAGGTCAAAGAGTTCATCAAAGCACTCACCATTGTAAAGCCGGTAAAACACGCAGAGGGAACATAATTATGTCCCTCCGTAACTCCGTATCATGATGTATGTCTCGACTATCTTTCTATCATAACCATTAATTTGTTCAAAGGTATTCTATGTTATGTTTGGGGTAATTATAAAATATTGTAATAAGGAAATACAGACACTGTTTTGACTAATAATAGATCGAAAATACATCGAAAAACAGCATAATAAAACATCGTAACCTAACAATAATTACTACATAACCATTGTTATAAGACAGTTTACTTAGCTTTAAAGATCATGCATGACTATGCATCAGACATATTAGATTACCTTCTACCACATATTATATTACATACTTACGTGACCAAGTACAGTCAACAATACTTACATATTATATAAGTATGTTTGTTTGTTTTCATATGTTCTTTTATGTTAGAAAAGTAGGAAACGAGCATGCAAGATGGAACAGGCCTTTTTTCTTTTTTATGCTAGAAGAGTAGCAACGAGCATTCAAACCACCTGATGGTAAGTAGTCGCAGCTCAAAGACATCCACGTACACCATTGTACATGACAATCATAAACATGATTAAAATCCTATCTGAGCTCGAATATAGATGTGTTGCTACTCCTAAGGACTAAGATAGTCGCCTCGCTTCAAAGAGTAGCCGGCAACCGCACCTCTCAGCGTACCTCCAGTCTAGAGAAAGCATCTCTAATCTAGTGTCGCCGCTCACAACACTGACTTAATATGTAACCTAGTCAAAATATTAACATCAAGTTGTCGGTACGATCGCTTGCTATTTTTAACATAAAAAATATAGTAATCAATGTTTGTACATCTTTTAAGGAGTACAATGCATTTCCATCACAGTGGAAAGCTTTGTTCGTCTGTTTGTCAATTCAAATGCAAAGTGCCGCTATTGTAAACTGTAATCGCGATGTGCTTCGATCATGATACGTGCCTTTGTATCGGAAACGACTGTGGAATATATATTATATACTATGTTGTTTTAATTTACTATGTAAAGGATAAATTCAAATTGAAATATTTTATTTCATTGTATGATTTACACACACTTGTGTCAAGGGTACATTGTAAAATCATTTCATCGGTCATGAGCACCCTGTTGGAAGTTTAGAATCATTTGAACACTTTTTCGTATCATGAGAAAGTTCCCAAAAAAGCTATTAAAACATATAAACAAATTAAATTAAAATTAGATCGATGTTCTGCCATTTTTTCGAAAAAGGTCTATTAAAAGGAATTAAGAATTGAAACTAGATCCATGTTTTACCTTTTTCGATTTCAGTTTTAACCCAAAGGCACAGGATTTTTGAATTTATTTTCTGGCACTAACAATTTAGATATTATCTATATTCGTCATCAAGTTATCTTTATTCATAATCAAGTTGTCTATATTCATCATCAAGTCATCTATATTCATTATCAAGTTATCTATATTCATCATCAAGTTATCTGTATTTATCCATATGTAGAAAATAGGTACGTCTATCTGTGTACACGTTTATCACAACATGAGGTCTAAGACAATCGACAAACAAAGAATTTCGGACCGATTCCAAGCCGGGCAGATCTTCATTAATCATACGTTAGTATACTTGTACCATTAGCAACACAAATTGCTATGTAAATGAAATATCAAAACGCCAACTCATGCACGTAAATACAAGTGTCAGAAGTAACGTGCAGTCACGCCTCCGACAGTGTGACGTTGTTTGAAAGAAATCGCGTAACACTTCGACTGCGAAGCGCATTTTACATCGAGTCAGGTGCGGGAGGCGGCGTGAAATTGTGTCGGTTTTGAGCTGCATATCTGATGCTGATTAAGGCCGAAATTATGAAGCAAAACATTTTTTTTTATAGTTAATATAACTATAGCATAGTTTTTACATTTTTTAACTATATATTTTATTTTGTTGAATATGTCATTTTTGATATAAGATAAACAAAAGAAGAACGTGTCAAATAAATAAAAATATATATCGGCCAGTATTATAAAATGTATGTGTTGATACCAACAGGCGACACTAAACTGGAGCTGTTTTCGTTTGAATAAAGATGCGCCGATAATTTACAGAAATTTAGTATTTTTTTGCATCCGTATAAGATTTACATTACACAGATTGTTTCCGCACGCAGTATTGAAGCGCCTACGTAAACACGCTACTTATGTTCTCCCGTAATCCATACAGATTTGTACGTACACGACAGCTGTGTAAAATCGCAAGTAATTTACGCTGCGCAATACACAGCAGTTGTGTATGCTGTAGAGAAAGTGTTAAGTTTTTGTTTCGATTTTATATTCCAAACGTCTGGTAACTAGCTTCTGCCTGCTACTGCGCTCGTATGACTATGACAGAACTGTAGTTCGATGCACAGACAGAGTTCTAAGTGACGTCATCTAGGAGAGGCCTATGTCCAGCAGTGGCCGCATAAAGGCCGACAGATACAAGATTCGATCAGAGAGGTACCAACAAGCCCATTTATAATCGGCCATAAGCAACTTTTTTTTCGGTTGAAGAAGTCAGATTGTCAATTAACAGCGAAGCGACCATTTTATTGTTAGTCCTGTAGTTGATCTATAGTTCGGCCGGGGAAGTACCACCGCTGCCCTCACAATCCGCCGCGAAACAACTTTTGTGTTCCGGTTGGAAAGGTACGGTTAGCTGCTGCACTTAATAGTAAGGCATCATCTTAGTCCTTAGAAGTACAAACGCAATGCTCAGATAGAATTTCAGTCCAGTTTGAAGTTGTGTTTTGACTATATATATTATATTATATATATATTAGAGTCTATAGGTTGCAGTGAACACATGCTTATTTGTTAAAATACTTATATTAACTATCTTTATCTCTAAATAACTATCGGATTTAAATATTTATGTAAACATATTTAACATTTTGTAATCATGCAGTAAGTTTTTAATGGTATATATTTGGTATAGTTTTTTATACGATTTTAAACTTACATTATCGCGGAATCCGTACATTATGTTATATAACGGGTACTCACGATTAACGCTTTTTGATTTTTAATAGTTTTTTTAGACCAGAATTGAATCCGTTGAGTTTGCAGTCGGGATATGACGGTGTACAGACTTTTAGACCTGAATTGAACCCGCTGAGATTCTACAGAAGTATACGTTCGTTTTAATTTCAGGATTGTTTATATTTTTCTGTTTAAAATTTTCATTACTACATGTCAACAAATACATTTTGTTGAGTAGCACAATAAACTAAAAGACACAAATAAACCATTCGCTTTACATGTGTAATCTTTTCAAAAAATGAATAAGCTATTTCGTATGTATTTTGGCAAGTCAGATGCTATCAAAATAAAATGGACTAATGTCCTTCATTTTGCATTCCTCCTGAAGTAATAACGTAAATATTACATGACATAAAACTGACATTCCAACTGGAAGATGTCGTGCGAAGGTGAACTGAAATAGAGAATTTAAAAGGCAGTAGAACTTATAGTTCCGGTAATGACCATGCAGTAATGACTACAAAACAGTGGGAATTTGTTACAGGATTTAATAGGCAGTAGAACTTATAGATCCAGTAATGACCATGTAGTAAAGCCTACAAGAAAACAGCGACAATCTGTTAGATTCAGAAGACACAGGCCCTAGTTGACTGCCGCCGATTAGAGGAGGCCTATATCCAACGGATCTTGAAGGGATAAACTGTTTTTGTGTAACATTGGCAAAGGAACATGCAGGCCACATATCACAGGAAAGGTATCATAGTGAGAAAAAAACAAAAACGTCTACAAAGGCAAGAAAAATGCACACTACACTTTTAGATTCGCAAGCTGAGATTCCACGAACTAAGGGAAATTAAATGTAATATTTGCAACAAACGCACCACACGCCTCGGAATGTTTAATTAGAATTCTTTAAGTCTTGAAATAACCCTTATATTTAACGAGATTGCGCTCCCGACTCCGCCAGCATTAAATTCCAGTAACACTTTATTACTCTGGATTAAAAATCAGGCTATCTTCTCCCTACTAAGTGTAGTAGCTTATATACTTAATTTTTATGTGGAGAGTAAATAAGAAGCAAGCACACCTGATGATCAGTATACGATCACAAACAGGACTGAAGTTCTATCTAAGCTCGTACGTACACGCGTTGCTATTCATGAGGACTAAGATGGTCGGCGCTTTTAAAAGTAGCCGGCAACCGCACGTCTCCCACCGAAACACAAGAGTTGCTTTCCGGCGGATTATAAGGGTGGTAGTAGTACCCCTGTCGAATAATAGTTCTACCGCCTGGAAAATTATGCTATATTTAATTATAGTTTAGTGCACGCTATTTTAAGAGGCCGGAAATTGATTTCCTAAATACTAACCATAGATTTTTACGATCAATATTAAAATGAAAAATAAAAGAAAAATCGGCAAGTTGATAGACCTATAATGGCGGTAATAGATCAGCTGATATATTTGATTGTTCTATGACACACAGTCATGACATTTACGATATGACGTAAAAAGCTATAAAGACGAGTTGGCATGATAAGTCGAATAAACATTGGGAGAAATTTTGCATATTGCATTTGTTGTATTATACTTTTCATTTCGTTCATTCAAAGCTAGTGATGTAACCAAGAACAGTCCTAACTTCGATTTCTGTAATCGAATGATCACAAAGTTACCCTTTGATTAACAAATAGAGTAATAACAATGGTTTGTTTCTCTGCGAAAATTCGTTGTTTCTTTAGTGGAATCGCTGAAGAGCGATTAATAAAATACATATAATACGCACCTTCAATTAGCTTGAACAACAGTCATAGGAAGTGAAACACGTATTTGCTAGTTGTTATTACTTGTTGAATCCTTTGCCATCAGTTAAGGTTCTCAAGTTAGTAACTCGTCAAGTTCAAGTTAAACTAGTTCCACAAGCTTGTACGCAGTAAAAACGCTAACAACGTCGCTTTCCTACGTCCTAACGCATTTGCTTTCTTTTGCTTCTTTAAGGAATATTGCAAGGGGTCTACTGGTTCTAATGACCTTCTGTAACTCTTATCCCACTACTAGGCTGAGTTCCTCACGATGCAGAGGGGTTTATTGGTTCTAATGACCTTCCGCAACTCTTACCACATTGCTGGGCTGAGTCTTTCAAGTTGCAGAGGGATTAATTTCTACAATAACCTTCCCCAACTTTTTTTCCACAACCGGACTGGGTCTTTCCCCAACTGGGGCAACCTTTAGTGGAGATTCAGTTAGTAAAAGAAGTCATCTGTCTAGACATATGATATATACAAATTAACTATAGTGAATTCCGACAAATTTTATCGACTATCGATTCATCTATCGATTGTGTCATATACCCTCGAAAATACAAAGCGTACATGAATTTCGTCACCATCGGTCATCCATCGAACCCCCGACCAAATCCAGTGTTGTTTAACTTGGTCAGTCGTGATATGGACATCCTAGACATCCATATACAACAGGCGTGAAGCCTGAAATCTGGCACAGATGCGTTGCTCCTGAGGACAAAGATGTTCGCCTCATGAACAATACATTCCACAGACACGCAAGAACTGCGTAACGATAAAAATGGGTGGAACATTAATTCATTTTCGGTGGAATCGCACAGTTTTGAATGATAAAAATAGTTTTCATCGTTAGTCGATAAAAAATTTAAAAGTTCCGACAAGTAAGGCAAAAGTTTAGTCGTTATCCAAGCCCACGATCTCAAGGGTGTTTACATTACAATATTTGCAAATTCAATCGAGCGTTATAAAGCGGTCGATTTGAATAGATACAACTGTGACACCGAGAGCCAGTTGCATGCATAATGCATACTGCAAGTTGACGAATCGATATTCGATAGTTGGTCGGTTGGTTGGTTGGCATTGTGTTGTGACGTCATTTGTGACGGATCGCAGGTGAAACAGCACAGCAAAGGTATATCGTGTGAAACTTTAGACAAGATGGATGAAGTACACTAGTTAACTTCGGATCTCCAAGGATATCTAAATAAAAATATTATTGAAATACCCAATATGTAATTAGGTCCCAATGGTAAATATGTTCATTAAGTCAATATTGAAACAATTTTTGAAATTCCACCCCTAAGACTGTTTAATAAGATGAAAATTTATATTTTTAATTTTATAATTTACATTGATTTGCTTTAAATTTACCGTATGGTATTCATATTTTTATTATTTGCGGGTTAACGTCTGAAGAACATGGATAGATGGTACGATTTGATGGATAAGATACTACCGAATGTAATACAAATGTAGCATTTTTATTATGAAGAAATTTCATTACACATGAAACTTATGGTTTCAAACCAATATCATCGCGGAATTTATACATGTTACTATGTACCACGTACTCATGATTAACGATTTTTAATTGGTGATATTCGTTGCATAGCTCGTGGTCACGGCCAAAGTTTAGCCATTCGTGTTCTGTATGGAGCTTGTCACAGATATTCCATTGGCGGTATTGACCACTTACCATCAAGTAAGTTGCATGGGTTTTTACTTTCTTGAGGGTACGGTAAAATTGTCGTCTTAGAACAATGGATACGAGCGCTCTAGCCTATGTATTGTCAAAGGTATGATCGATACTACAAGTAGAATGTCAGTTCAGGTTACATAATACACAAACCTACGAGTAAATTATTCGTGTAGGTGAACTGTAGTCTAGTTCATAAACTAAAGGAAATATTCATAAATTTACACTAAGTACTGGCTGGTTTATTCCTAACAAAGTGATAAAATAAAAATAAGAACTTTAATAAAAAAACAAAAAAAAAACTTAAGAATATGTCAAACAATATTAACTTTTGTTTAATGTTTTTATTATTAATATCTTCATTTAATTTCATTACTTAGAAAAACGATATATTGTTAAGTGTTTAGGTACTTTACCTGTTTATATACTCATAGTATGTTAAGTTTAAATAAAAATATGCCTAGCGACTCCCTATTTCATAAAAATGTATTACAAATATAGTATAAATGTTTATCAGTAACTTGTTTGTTGTATTTAATAGATATGGATCTACATAATCACCTTTATTTAAAAAAAAAAAATATTTTGTTTCAAGACAAAATTTTATAACTTTAATTTCATGAATTATTAAAGAAAATGAATTCGTGCAAGACGGTGGACTTCACCTGGTTAGGTATACACTAAAATTAACATTTTAACAATGAATGTTAATGAATATTAATAAACTGTACGCATTTTAGAGGGGAACAAAAGTCTGTTGCTATGCCATTTTTCTATTTTACACAAATAATTATTCATATATCAACTAACAATTATTTTACCATTGTTTACGAAAAAGTACAGCGCTTGTTACCTTTTGGGTTTCCACCGCTTTATGAAGACTCCGAACATATTGATTGTATCCGATTATTCACATCACTAGCACAGAAACCAAAAAATACACTCAACACTAAGTTTTCAAATTCGGAACACTCGTTACAACGATATTCGGAATCGACACTAGCGTTTGTCTATAAACACGTCAGAAAATAAACGTTCCAAATATAAAATCACCCATCGTTTACAAACACTAACGAACGATAAGGAATGCACACACTATTAGCACAGATTACAAACAAAACAGATAAGCGTGAATCAATTGAATGAAAAAACGCTATCATTCGCTGTCGAATATTGCTTTTCGATGTGTAACTGACAAAAACGGACGCGTAAAAGATATTTTGTCACGAGCACCACACGTACACTCAATGCGAGCGTTGCAAGGCGACTGGCTGGCTAAGCTCAGCTCGCTGCACGCCCGATGCAGTTGCTGAATATCTCGGTTGCTTCGTATTAATAAATTTGAGATGTCAACTCGTTGCTCGACTGAATGGGGTTGTGTTTGTGTGCTAGTCACTACAATCATACATTCATTCGATGCACCGTCCGCGTACATATAACTACCTATAGCTGCTTTAAAAGAACAGATTAATTTAACAGTGCGTAATGTCAAAATAAGACGTACATTCTATTGAACGAATGTTAAGTTGACATTAAAAACTGTCAATGTTCTATCCGAAGATTATTTATGACCCGTAAGTAGGAAAGTATTGTGTACTTTACAGTTTTAAAATTTTAAATATATCGATCGACAAAGAGAAGCTAATCAATAATATTAAAATTAAATTAAAATTCTTACTTAGGTAAGTTAGGTACGTAACACACGTAGGTTTAAAGATCTTTATCCTCAAATAAGACTACAAGACACTTCTATGAGAACATTGCTAGCTTAAATTAATTTCAGATATCCATGAGCTACATAAATATTTTACAATATAAATAGATATACATAACTATTTTAATATATAGTTGTAAAATCGGGTTTATTAAAAAATCAATAGGCAGTTTGCGACAGTAGCAAGCGACAACTTTTTATGAGACATTAAATTAGATTAATTTAAGTACCTACATGGGTGATGAGGTTTATTAGATTTGATAAAATTATTGACTTCATCATACATTGTTATTGTTCCTACTAAACTTCACAATTCTTTGATATTAATTATTCATTTAATAGTGTTTTATTTACAGATGTAAATATAATATGGCATAAGTACTTAGATTTGTTTGTGTTCAATATGTAGAAGCTAGTGACGGTTATTAATAAATGAAAATAATTTAGAATAATTAGCAAATTTGACATCAGTTTGGATAAAGATTATTTTTACATTTAATTAACATATTTTATTTCCATATACTTTAAAGTTATCGATAATATTTTTTTTTACTTGAATACTAAGTGGTATTTAACTATACTAAGTTATATTCATGTTCATTAATTATATAAATATTTTTTTAGTGTTTGATTTTTATTCCCACATACTCGTAGTTACTGAATATATTAATATCAAAAATGATTAAACAAATTTGTCTAATTATTTCTGCTGTTTATTTCATTCTTGTTTTAGTTACATTATTCCGTTTTTTGTACATTTTAGTACGAAAACACCCACTAAAGGCAATAATGGTTTACTTCAAAAAAATAAATTTGAATTCGCCGGAAATAGTCGCCTTGGAATCGGAAACCAATTTATCACAATCGAGCGTGGGAATGACAATCGATACACGTAGATAAGCGGTTTTCTCCTGTTTGCCCCACTTTTCCCCTCTCCGCTTTAATACGCAAACTTGTCACTTGATGACATAATACATCGTTTTTTTTTATATTGAAAGAGTAAGAAATGGGCATGCAGGCCACCTGATGTTAAGTGGTCACTGCAGCCCATGGACAA
>DWON01006108.1:0-14197 GCA_018251015.1 Phocides pigmalion okeechobee
CCTTTTAATCTGAAAACATATTTCGCCAAGATTCTCCAATGAATGGGTTAGTTAGTGGTAAAATGTTCTTATATTGCCCATAGAGCCTCTGGTGGCTTGACGACTACCATTTATCGACAATAACTAGGGAATTGAAATATACAAAAAAATTACCACCAACGGTCACCCATCCATTTGTTGACCACAACCAAAGTTGCTTAATTTAGTCAACATTCGACAAGACCTACCTAATAATTGTACGGTAATGAATTAATATAACTGTGGGGATCTCCGTTTACAGCGTAATGTTTGACCACTACGAGTGTCACATTGATAAATAATTGATGATAAAAATCTTAGAACTCAATGACATAGCAATATATAAATAGTCTCATATATAGCATTGTTTTCTATAATCTATTAATGTAATATTGCATAAGAAATAAATTTATTACCATCTCTAACGATGAGGAAAATAATAAGGAAACCTACGTATCGAAAAGTGCTCAGTACAGTTATCTCTAAATATTATAAAATAAAGTTCCCCGTCGAGTCTGTCTGTCTGTGTGTTCATGATAAACTCAAAAAGTAATGGACAGATTTTCCCACAGTTTCCAACCACAGGTAGAGTGATTCCCGAGGAAGCTTTTGGTGTATATTTAAATAACTTATTTTTTGTAAATTGGGCACGAAATGAAATGGTTAAATTTAATATAGTAACTCAGTCGTTGTTTGAAAAAGATGTGTCTAATAGTTTTTGCAACTAGGTAATGGCTGGATGAATTGTATGAAAGAAAAATATTTTAGGAAATATAAACTCTATTTTCTGAGCGAAGCTGGGCCTGGTAGCTAGTCAAAGATAAAATGTACCAGCAAAAACTTTTTCTAAGAGAACCCGTGTCTAGAAATAGGTTATCCAATCATACGATCCATTATGATCAATCATATGATCCAATGATACATCCAAAAATATGATCGTATATATAATTTTCACACTAATAAATCAAAATTATATCAACCAAGTATCGCCATCTAGTGTAAAAAAATGGCAGTAGGTGATTGACAATACGGTGTGTAGAGGAAGAATAAAGAGGAATGGAAGAACGGGGAACTCGGTGGAAGACGTTAAGAATTAAAGACAAAAAATTGAGTTGTGTGTTTAGTTCTAAAGAAACACAAGATTAAAAACCCTAGAAAAACTTCAATTGATTCGTTCAGTCTTTTTTATGAGAGAAGGGTAGCAAACGAGCATGCAAACTACCTGCTGTCAAGCGGTCACAGCCCATAACGTATAACGGCAAACACGACCGAAATTCTATCTGAGCTCGAACGTAGATACGTTGCTACTCCTAAAGACTCAGATGGCCGCCTCGCTTCAAAGTGTAGCCAGCAACCGCAACCAAAACAGAAGTAATGCTTCACGGCGGATAATGAGGGTCATACTTCCCCGGTCGCAATATAGTCCTCCCACCTTTAATTAGACGTATCTCACAGTTTTTTGCTATTTTTATATCGTTTCCATAACTTTTAGGGTCCTAGCATTTATAGTTCACCGCAGAGGCTAGTGAGGGATTCACATAAAACAGAACGATCATGTTCGACCATCTCAAGCCATGGGGTGGAGACTCCCCGTCGTTTGCAACTTACCGAGCATCGTGGAGAATTTTAACGGAATTAGCGAGCACCCGTCTGTAGGGCGCCGCAGTAAATTCACACATACCGGGGGCAAAGGAAGCCACCCACCACCTCGTATAATCTGCGCGCTTGGTAACGCGACACGCAAAGGTAAAAACAGAGTTAAACAGCCCCCAAATACACTTGGGGTAGTTATACAACAATGTCAATTGTAGTTTTTAAGGGAGAATTATAGTTCGAACGGGGAGGTACCGTCCTCATAATCCGCCGTAAAGCATTACTTGTGTTTCGGTTGGAGAAACGCGGTTGCCGGCTACACTTCGAAGCGAGGCGACTATCTTAGTCCTCAGGAGAGCAACGTGTCTATGTTCAAACTCAGATTGAATTTCGGTCATGTTTGTGGTCGTACGTAAATGTCTATGGGCTGCGACTAGTTAACATCAGGTGGTTTGCATGCCCGTTTGCTACTCTTCTCACATAAAAAAGACTAATCTAATTGTGCAGGCCACTTCGTCTACGATGATTTTATATAGTTCTGAAATAAAAATAGCCTAAGTGACTCCTTATTACATCAACTATCTGCCAGTGAAAGTCTCGATAAAATGTGTCTAGCCGTTCCAGAGATTAGGCGTATAATATTAGAGTATAAGTACCACTGTTTCACACTATTATTTTCATGGTACTTAATAACCACCACCTTATAAAATAAATGAAAATCATGAGAACTGAATACTGGACCCCTGAGGCCAAGATAACAATCAGTCTTTGAGCCTAATTTATATTTCGAGATTTTTTATTTTTGTCTATGTACGTTGGCAAGTTTCCGGATTAAAAATCCTTGTCCCATTGCATAAAGTAAAGAAAAATAAAGACACTATAAATTAGATTTCCCTACGCAATATTACAGTATAGTACTAGCGGTAACCTGTGACATTGCTCGCGAAAAATAACCTTACTTAACTATAATCTGTATAGGAATACGTATTGGGAAAGATATTGCTTAAAATACGGTTATCGTATATTGTGGTATAAGTGATAACATGATAATCTATGTACAGCTTATAGCAAGATCAGAGGTACAGGCAGTGTGTACAGGGTTTGAGGTAGGTTCCATTGTTTTGCGTTTAAGACAAACATTTAACTTTAAAAGAATTAGATATTTATAACAATCAAAATCTTAAAACTAATTATAATAATAACCTAAACAATCTAAAGGGAGTCTGCGCCCATGCGGTAAGGTGTCAAGAACTCTAGCTGCATTTCCGTGTTAAATCAAGCAATCGCTTTTATATATCGTGTAAGAAAGTTAGGATGTTTCAGTTGATGTAAAATTAAAAATCGTGGCGAAATTAACATATCTAAAAACTTTGTACCGGTTGCAATCGTGTGTGGTATACGAATCCACGCTTGGCCGGCAAGCTTGTATGCCGTTAGCGAAATATCGGCATTTTACTACATACCTGGTACTCACTATTATCGATTTTGTATTTTGATTGCCGATATTTTGAATTGTCAAAACATGGAATCCAGTGTTTAGTTTATGTAAATCACAAATAGTACAAAGATCAGTGCGTAAAGATACTGTTAGTATCGAACCCAAAAAATAAAAAAAACGAACAAGACGTAGGGTTTATCGAGAAATATTTTATTAGGATCTGTCTGTTTCCTCCGTCTCCGCAGTTTCGTCGTGACCACGAGCCATGCAACTGGTTCGAAATATCGGCAATCAAATCAAATCGTTTATCGTGCCTACCCGGGACATGGTAAAATATATAAATTCCGCGATAAAAGTTTGAAATATGGGCAAAGTAAAAGAGGCTACAGACGTTGAAACTCTTGAGGAATAAGATATTCGCCTTACTTCTAAATAATCCGGGCACACAGTAAATGGCAGATGAAGCATTCATTCACTTCTATAAATAATATAAAAGAAAGTCATCCGTCGCATCTGTCTGTCTGTTCGCGATAAACTCAAAAAGTATTGGACGGATTTTCTCAGTTTTCTACAACAGGTAGACTGATTCCTGAGGAAGGTTTTGGTGCATAATGAGTTCAGTTTTTTTAAAGTAAATTGGGCGAGATATTAAATAATGACTGGATGCATGTATGCGTAGGTTGTTTGATATTGTGAAAAAGTGTAAAATAACTGCGGACGAAGACGGCGGCACAACTAGTTAAAGAATAATAAAAAGTGAATTCAAATGACCCATTTGGACACGTGTTCAAATCTTAAAAAAACCTTAAGTTATGATCAATAAGAAATGATTTTCGACTTTATTTTCTAATTAATAAGAAACAAATTCGTCTTATCATTGATAAAACCATTTTGCAAATCTGGTATCAACCCTACACACCGTGTGCGGGTCTAAAAAACCCTCTTGTTAATAAAATGTAAAATCGATCGCAAGGGGAAGAAACTCAATTATGTCATGTTCAAGGTCGGACGTGATGCATTCGCCCGAAATAAATCAATTTTCAACTAGTTTCATCCCCTTTTAACTGTATTAAAGGGGATGATCCTTAATCGTTTTCTTAACATTTCTTTATTAAGATTGCAAATGACTTGATGAGATTTAGGCCATAGTTTACGCAAAGCCACTCCTCTTAGGATGAGATTTAGGCCGTAATTTTGTCCAAGGTCACTCCTCTTAGGATAAGGGTTAGACCATAATTCAGCCAACGCCAAGGACATATGAGGCCATATTCCACCACGCTGACCAAGTACGGATCGGATTCCAAAGAATTTTAAGAAAAACGGAAACGTTTCAGGTACCGTTAGATCTTTAATTATATTTATAGATTTTATTCTTATTTATAACGTTATCGTATCAATGTAAGGTATAAAAACGGTGAATATATCGAAATATTTGAAATATATGTTTTTATATAAAAAATATGAAAGTTTTATATGGACTATATGTTTTATATTTATATACTATATTTAGCAGACGTTGACGTTTACCCTGCCTTGAAAAAATGTACATTTCATTTCATTTTTTTGCAGACCGCACAGATTCTGGACATAAAGATACAAATATAAGCTTTACACTCACTTACAGATCACCTAAGTTCAATTGTATAACTAAACCATCCAGAGTGATAAACACCATCCAATTGTAAATCTCAATATATTTATCAAAATGGAAAATCGGGCCAAGCATTTAGGAATTATGACCTGTACAAACAGAAGAGTTATACATATATATAAAGATGTATGTATATTATATACAACATACATTAACCTAACTTCTTAAGTTTATTAACGTCACTATACCGTATACGAGTCAAAGGCGCCGACCATCCATACAATAATGCTGGGCCAAAACTAAACAAACTTCTAATCTCTGACATCAAAGCCATCGCACGAGCCGCAAGTGGCGAGCTACGAATAAAATAGCCCGTTGTTATTAACAGCCCCTGTAGGAGAAAAAAGAGGGTGGGCGGGATATAGATAGGATGGAAGCGGTTTGGTTTTGAGCGTAGTTGTCTAAAGGCAAACAGAAATCGAGCGTACTTCTGGAATTCTGAATTTCTGTCACCGTCTCACTAAAACGATATGTACCTTAAGAATTGGTTCATTAACGTTCAAAAAGATTTCTTTAAATATTTTTTTATTTAAACTGTTATGACTTTAATATTGATTGTTAATACATGAAGCGTACCAAAACGATATATACATATATCTTAGAAGTTGGCAGTTTATTATCGCCCAGAAAAAAATCTGTAAAGATTTACTTTCATTAAAAGTTTATAATGTTTTATGATTATGTAACTACATATATGATTATAATTTTAATTCTAATTTTCAATTCAACTTAGATTTTTAATTTTAACTTTAAGTTAGATTCAACAGCCGAAATAAAATTATTGAGATGAAATTATGCCCCGCCTATTTGTTAGAAAATCGATGTATATACCCATTTAATATATATTCTTAAATCACCCGCATTAGACTATGTACGTAATAGATTATACACAAATAAATATCACGTTTCATAAAATAGCTGGCTGCAATACCTTTTATATTCCACTGTTGGGATAGATCATTTACCATACACCGTTTACCACAAGGGCCAAATATAGAATTGGAGACTAAATACATTTTTTAGAACATAATAGGAGAACTCTCAGGTATGCAGATTTCTTTACGGTGTCGTCAATGATATATTACTTCTAATGCGCGCATACGTTCAAATATCAACGATTCCTGACAAGGATTTCCGAAATTCCCTTTTGAGCTGCTATCACAGTAATCAGATTTAATATACATATATACCAAAACAAAAAATATTATTTTACATCTTCTAAATAACGAATACCCATCATTTCCAAGCTTCAAATTGTAGGTTCAAAACAAATGCCTATCAAAATCACAATAATAAATGCTCCATCCAGTGTCTCTACATCTGTGGGCTCATCCGAGAAAAAAGGGGGTAGGGTCGATCCCACGCGGCGGAGGGGGCGCAATGGACTGAAGGAGCCCCAATCAATCTTACAAGTCGCGCGAGGGGGCACTTTCGGCAGCGCCTGTCGCGGGGACGAAGGGCGAGGCTACCCTCTTACGGCTGACCCTCGGACACAACCGATCTACACTTTTGTACAGTGTCCTTAGTTTTGTCGTTTGTTTGATTAATGCGATGTGAGTTTGTACGCTTATTTATTTATTATGTACCGGGTACTCACGATTCGAAATATCGGCAATCAATCAAATATTAAACTTTCGTCACGATATTTTCTTTGAATGTTAAAATCCAGAGATAATGCATGGACGTTTAAAACCAGCGATAATGCAATAAGTTTCATCGACAATACTCTTGCTCTTGCTGCTGAACCCACTCTTGCCATCAAGAGCGAGTTCACATCTCGCGTAGACAACTGCTATTCAACGTAGAAATACGGCCAGCGTCGTTAACACCATGCCGTATGGGCACGGACACCTTTTTAATTGTTTAGGTTAAGCTTTTATTATAATTCGAATTATTTATTTCTAATAGGCACATAACTGAAGAGTCAAAATACGTGCCAGGAAACTGAACCGAACCGGCTGTTATTATGAGAAACCGGAATATTAATAATAAACTATCTATCACACATCAGCTTTACTAAAATTCAATTATTGTAATCGAACCGAGGGATTTTTATTTACTAAAGAAATTTGTTCTGTCAAACTAAAATATCGAATGAAACAAATAATTACTAATATTCCATTATGAGCTATATTAATTATAATAAATGTAATTTTTCTTTAACGACAAATATATATATATATATATATTACTTAATAAAGGAAGGTATATAACCTATTTATTGCCAACCAGTTTCTAAATATCATTAAATGCTTTCTCGATAAGCTACAAAGCAATAACCTTACATTTTACCAAAAAGTTGCTCCCGAAACCTCAATACGATACAACAAACCTCATTATATCGCATGTTATATCAACCGACCATTGTACACAATGTTCGTAGTAACGAAAACAGAACACGTTATCAAGAGATTCGGGCAACAAAAAACCCGTCATCAGAAAGTATACTTGCGCAGTTTTCCGTTGGGCATCGTTTTTGTGTCTTGTCTAATACCGTGACGCCCCCTCGGCTGATGAAACGCGCCACCCACCCCCACGCGCCCCGAGCGAGAAAAATGAGTTAGAAAAGATGCGGCCGCCGATTATGGCGTAGAGCTCCGGTCCTTTGTGTAGGACATTCGTCTGAATCAATCGGGGCCCAAGCGTTACAGGGTTACGTGATTACGCGCCAGGTGATTTATACGTTTGAGTTATGCGCGCCTGGTACTTGAGTTTTTGTTACATATCGCTACTTCAAGACACCACAACGCGAATAGACCTAATTTTATAGGAGAGCAATTTAAAGCTTTCAAAATCAGTTCTTGTATAATTGCTCTGTAATTTTAAAACTGATGAATAGATGTTACTTGTGCTTTACTAAAAAGGATTTTGAATATTTTTGATTTGTGGCCCTTTTGTTTTAAAGTAGCGATATATTGTCTTCTTAGGTAAGTTAAATAATAACAAAATTAATTTATAATAAATTAATAAATAAATAACTGATTAATTCATCACTTTATGAGACCCACAATAGATGTGAAACAAATATTAATGAAGATTTTTTCTCAAACCATTTTTTCATCCAGAAAGAAAGCGATGACGAAGAGTAGGCATGACGCTATAACAGAGCGTCATACCGTTTTCTGTCATGCGAATCCAAGTCGAATATGGGCTGAGCAGGAGACTCAAACTTTCTTTCTAAAACTATTGAATACATTTCAATCGTATAGAACCACGGTAAATATTTCCTTATAAATCCGTAAGCATGTGTTAAGTGGCGCAGCGGTTACCATACCGTCTGCAACGCACAGAGTTCCGGGTTCGATCCCCGGGCAAAAAAAGCTAAATGAGTTTCAATTTTTGTATATCGAATACGAGTACTTGTATAACCAAGGAAAGTATGATTTATTTTTGTTAAAAGTGGAAGTGGTATTTATTATTGTACCTTCAACTATTTGTACCATCCGAAACATAATCCCTAACAATCTAAAACACAGTTGTTAAACGTGCTTAGTATTTCAAACAGCAAAGGGCCCTAAAATCATAACAAGAGAATATAAAGGGGTTACCCCACAAAGGTTGCGGGTATATCCGACCGCCACGGCTTTATACCAGTTTAGTTGCTACAACTTTTGTTAGGGTTAACGCGAATCCACAATTTCACATTATGCTTTGGCCACGAAACTTATGCCCGGATAGAGGGTTTTATCCGCTACAAACGTTGTTTCATAGCGTCGAATACGAGGCCACGAAATTCAGTTCGTTAACAGCGAAAATGTGTGTCTGTTATTGGGTGCGTGTGTGGATGTGTGTATGTTTATAACGAAGGATGTGTGGACGAAGGATGAAGGGTGTGTATATATGGAAAGAAGTACTATGTCGAGATACGAGGCATAACTGTCTCGTCTACAGTAGGTATGTAACCCGTTCATATAAAATTCAAAAGGTGGTAGAGCCGTTAGAGCTCGCCCGGGGCGGCACCACCTCCACTCTCTTATCCCGCCGTAAAGCAACATATTCTTCATGGGTTTCGGTTAGTCGCCGGATACACATTATTGGAGGCGACCATCTTAGTCCTTAGAGTTCCACTTAGAGCAGGTTCATCCTTAAAAAGAACTTCTGTTCTATTTCAGATTGGACGTGGTTGTCCATGGGCTGCAGTGACCACTTAACACCAGGTGGCCTGCATGCCGGTTTCTTACTCTTTCGCAATAAAAAAAAAATCTTAAGGGCGTCCGTGCCCTAAATCAGATAAGGAGATAAAATCTGTAGAGCTTTTAGGTTTCACCGTTATCCCAATTTCCAACGTTTCGTTTCTTCGTTTTGATGGTAAGGATTGGTTGCCGGTTCATTACATACGGGACGACGATCTTACATTTTACTATGTAACGTGTACTCTGGTTTAACGATTTTTAATTTCCATATTTCGATCCAGTTCCATACATTGCAAGAACTCAACGGAGAAAATCCAATAACAAGTTCAACAGAGTTAACACTTTATCTACGGTGTACAACACTGGTGTGTAATGCGTGGCGTGCTTGCGTCTTGCACACACGTGTGTTGTACGTACAAATCTGTATGGTTTACGGACGAACGTGCTATGTTTACGTCAACACTACAAAACTGGGTGCAGATATTACCTTTGTATATTCGTAGATGTAACACAGATGCTAAAAAATACAATATTTCAGTGAATTGTCGCCGTATCTTCACTTTAGAGAAATAAGCTCCAGTTTAGTGCCGCCTCCCGCAAAACGCTGACCCGATCTAATATATAAGCGCCGTATTGAAAGTGTTAACTATTTCTTTCTTTTATCAGGAATAACGAAAGTACGATTGACTCCAAGTTGCGTCACCAGCTACTACCGTATGTTCATAACGAGGATCGCTCCGCCGCGCACTTATCAATACTTTCACGAGACCCTGACCGCGGATGTGGTGGACAGGTCTGACGAAGATGAGAGCTCAAAAGAAAGTAATGTAAGATAAATCAAAATCAAAATTTTTTTTTCAAAGTAGTTTCTTTACAGAACTATTTTGGACGTCACTAATTACCGCCGACTAATAAAGTTTCGTTTCTGATAAAAGGCGGCGAAAGAAACCCCAAAACACACATCTTTTCCATATTTGAAAATTTCATTTACCGATAATAAGTTAAATTAATGGAGCAAATAGTTACAGTAGTTTCAGACCATATGAGTTTATCTTTATGGGGTCCGAGTGCCAAAAATTTTTTCAAACAAATAGTACCACGTTTGATCGACGCCGCCGGTGACAAGAGGGCTGGTTTATGAACCAGCCCTCATGTCACCGGCGAGATATGTCTCGCGCAGAGAATGCAACTACTGTTCGTGGAACCATGCCGCATGGGCACGGACTCCCTTTAGATTGTTTAGGTTAGGTTTTTATTTTAATTACTTTTAAGATTTTCATCAGTTTATCATTTAAGTAATTAGTTTTTTAATAAATATGTTAGTTATATAACAGGTTTTTTTCACGGTAGAGAAGAATAACATATACAAAATATTTAGTTGTAATTAAAAAGTGGTTTCTATGTTTTGTAGCCTCAATGGCGGATAGTTGGAGGCAAGGTAGTGTCAATACAGGAAATACCGTACCAAGTACTTTATGGTCTGTTCTGTGGTGGAACACTTATTGCCCCTGAGTGGGTTATAACGGCGGCTCATTGCAGGTAAGCAACATTTTTGAATTATTTTTACTTTTTGAAAATTAAAGGGAATTGTAAGTTAATGAGCGTTAATAAATTAATAATAATGATTAATAATTGGTAAGTTGCAATAATGATCAAAAACTATCGATACATTTTACTAAGTAACGGATACGAATTTATGGCTCGTGGTCAAGGTTAACAGTTAAGCTGTGAACGAGTTGCAATCGTTTGAGACATAGGCAATTAAAAATCGTTAATGGTGCATTTTATTATAAAAATGGGTACGCACGTTAATTATGAGTATAAATATGTAGTGCGGTGATGTCAGAATATAGTTACAGTATCAGCTATTTGTTATAAAATGCGATGAAGAGGAGACTTCAGGAAGTTTGTTTTATTTGAAAAGTGATTAATGGAAAATGTGACAAGTAAGTAAATATATACGTAATTTATATCAGTGTAATGTAGATCAGCATAAACTATAAACTTTATGTTGAAAATAACACAGTTATAGCCTAGTAGTAAATTGCCGAACTCTCACATCAGATCCGGGGTTCGAATCTCTGGATTGCACGATATTCTAAAGATAGATCCGTATATTCTACTACCTTATGACGAAGGCTTGACTCATACAATAATGGAAATTGAATAGTTTCGTCACCTTGTTATTTTCATTTAAATAAAACCGGATCAAATTAAATTACGTCGGATTAGAATTAGATTTATTCCATTTCTATTTTTCCATTCATTACGTGTATATATGTATTCAAAAATTTATGGTTGTTTACGAGCCGTTAATAACTTGGCGGAACCGGCGTGAATATTATTTTAATGAACACCGGCTAGGAATCACGTTGTTTTTCTTTGAGTTTTCATATTTATAACAGGTGCAAAATAAGTTACATATCAGGTAGACATTATACGGGGTACCTGTAACACGGCCCTCGTACCTTACTAGGTACTTGTACTAAAAGGATCTTGTAATGTGTGGAATGTGAATGTGTCATATCGATATTTATATTTTTTATTATGTTTCCACATATTGTACTACACATACATGAACATACGTGTTACTAAATTACATTTTTAATTAACGAAATAGATTGTTAGTTCCTATTGGAGAGTCTTTAGCGCGGATCAACCGTTAGATAGCCTTCAAAAAGTACCTCCCCCGATCCTGTCGTAGCACGTTTTAGAGGCATGCCATCTCTCGGTCACGTGCTGCGTTTCTGATAATCATACCTTTACTGTCTTCGATATACATATTAATTAAAAGATTGCATTACTAAAATACCGCATACCGAAAGATACCAAAGCAATTTTCTATGCTAAGACTCTAGGTAATAGAGCTACAATTTAGTCAATACAAGTCAGTACAGTGAGTACCCGGTACATAGTAAAATGTACAAATTCCGCGATAATATTCGTTTCAAATCATAATTGTTTTTAATTTTTGTTTTGTTATTTTGGTTATAATTACAATTTTGAGAGCGGTGGTTTGTGTTATGGTGAAGATTTCAGAGATTACATTGTAAAAACGTTTCTAGTGATAAGGACAACTTTGTCCACGTGGGCTCCACGTACCGCAGCCAGGCGTTGGCCTACCAGATCTGCGCTCACTTCTTCCACCCCCTCTGGAACACCACGAAGGAGCACTCCCACGACTACGACTACCAGCTACTTCTTCTGGAAAGACCTGTTCCAGTGACGGCAAGTTCCAGACCTATTGCTATAGGTAACTTGGATGACGTCAAACCAGGTGATATGCTGTCTGTTAGCGGATGGGGACATTTGAAGTATAAAGTGAGATTTTTATATATTTTTATCGTAGCAAACGAACATACAAGCCACCTGATGTTAAGAGGTCGCAGTCCATTCACATCTACGTCTAACCTCAAACAAAACTGTAATCATATTTGGGATCGCATGTGGATGTGATTCTAGCAGTTGCACTTTACGGTTTACTTACAACAAATGTCACGCAAATCATTAGCTGGCTGGCTTATATTGGCTACGTCCTCTCTTCCGACATGATGGCTGGTTGGAAGAGTGACGTATGGTATTGGATTTGTATAGGCGCTAATGTTGGCTGTTAACTAGCGACATCTAGTTAGGCGCTGTTACGTTTATATAAAAATAATAGTCCTTCCCTCCCTACCAGATTATCTACCACTCTACGGGATCTCTACCAGATTTACCGATTTTGTTCCAGGAAAGCAAAATGCAAGATATCCTACATCGTGTCTACATACCGCTCATATCTCAGAGTGATTGCAAACAGCTTCCTCATTCGAACTACAAGAACCTTACATCTAGAATGTTCTGTGCTGGGTTTATGAATGGCACAAAGGATTCTTGTCAAGTAATTTTAATTTTATACTACTGACCTATAGCTTCTAGCCCATTTCAAAAACTGCCTACCCGTAGGCAGTCACCCTACTCTTAAGTTCTCTACAAATGTCTCAAAGAAGTGTGTAACCGTGTACCAATCTGTTCTCCTTCTCTCTTTTCTCTAAAAAGAGATCCGTACCTGACCCTGAAACAGACAATGACAATAAATTATAGTCTTATTGAAGTCCTACATTTCTAGAAATCAGGCATAGTTTGACCACTATCATACCTTCCTACCCTAGCCACGTTGCAGCAGTGTAGTTGATTATGCTGTAAACATCTTCCGGTGAAAAGAGATCGTACTTGCGGGGGGCATAAAAGGGTTGCTGAGAAAAAGTCCAGATAAGCAGTATCTTCGAGCCCCAATATTTCTGCCCATCCATCTGCGAGCCCACATTGTCGTAGAATATGAGAAGCCTCGAGGGTAGGATGTAATTAAGTTCATTGGGGTTATTAAAAATTAGTTTTAACAGAACTCTAAATCTTATGACTTCGATATGTCGAAGAATTGACACAACTTAAATGTGGTGAATTGATATATTTTAAAACCGGTGAATCGTGGTCGCAGTGAGAGTTTGCCGTGACCACGATCCATGGGACTAGGACCAACAAGTTACGACCTAGTACTTATATTCTCCTACCTATATTCTCACAACCTATATCTATAGACCTATGGATATTCCCACAAAGCTAAAGGTTCAAAAGTACCCGTGTCTTATTTGTTTACAGGGTGACTCCGGAGGGCCTGCAGTAGTAGCTGGGAAGTTGATCGGTTTGGTCTCCTTCGGCATTGGCTGTGCGTTGCCGAACTATCCTGGAGTATACAGCTACGTACCAATTGTCAGGGACTGGATACGGACGGTCACAGCTCTACCGTTATGAGGATTTGGAGGTTGAAGAAAAAAGTGGAGACACTTATGTGTGGTACTGAAAAACTACCGCTTACTTTTTTCCTTTTACGTAATTTTTCTTTGAAATTGGTTCCAAAATTTACAGCAAATTAAGCGGTAATTTCAAAAATATTTCAGGAAAACCATTAAAGATTTAATTTGACAAAATCTCATTAACGAAAATTTAATAACATAATGATTTTAAAAATCATTATAATTTCCTTACGATTATTTGATTTCAATAAGGGACATTTGCACGCTACAGTATGGTCAACAAAGTAAATGTTTATATTAAAGAGTCGCTATTTCTTGCAAATAAGAGATTTTGATAGCAATATTTGAAACAAGATTTGAAAATATATTGATTTTATATATTTATATATATATTTTTTCTCAAGTCTATGGATAAAATTACACGTGATATAATATAATGGTAAATATATTTTTATATATAGCTATTTAATTAAAATAAAAGTCTTTTGGCAATTTTGTTTCATTACTTTCGATCTTTTTCTGATTTCACGGCTGGTCATGTCCAATTAAAAATAGTTACGCAGCTCACCTG
>DWON01006109.1:0-14197 GCA_018251015.1 Phocides pigmalion okeechobee
ACTTCTGTTCTATTTGAGATTGGACGTGGTTGTCCATGGGCTGCAGTGACCACTTAACACCAGGTGGCCGGCATGCCCGTTTCTTATTATTTCATGACAAAAAAAACATTTAGTTTAATTCGTTATGGAAATGTAAAATAAAATACATTATTTTTTATATTTTAATCAAACATCGAATAGTTACAGATATAAACATCAATCATTTAACATCATATTATTATGTAACATAAACAAAGGACACTTAAATTATATTTCATTAAATATGATTAGCATTTAACCGGTTTATTTATTTCAATTTTTATTTACAAATATAATATTCATATTTATGTTAACTTATACAAAATATATTAAAAAAAGACGAACTTTGACAACTCGGACAGATGTCATTATAGATATAGGAATCAATATATCGACTAATCGATAAATTTGAATTTATTCTATACATATAATAAATCTCTTTGATCGCTGTCTATACATGGCAAATATATTTAAAAAATTATAATGGGATGTCTTTATACATAAAAGAGAACCCAAAATCTGATAAATTTCTCAGAGTTTATCGTTCTAGAAATCCGAATACAGATAAATGCTAAATGTTACACATTTAAAAGCGGGGTTTCTATATTGTGACATTTTGTGACATGGCGTTAGTGTCACAATCTTGTGACGTCATATTTAATTAATTAATTTTAATACACAAATAATGATTACTAAAACATACATTGAAACAATTTACACAATTTGGCATTTACCATTAATAATAACAATATTAAAAATTAAATTATAATTCTTTTTTTGATAAGTTGGTAAATGACGCCATATTTAATATATATTTCTTTTTTAAACATTACAATCAATAATTGTTTTTATAAAAATAAATATTAAAATAATTTACAAACAGCATTACAATTTGCAATAGCGCCTAATAATAATAATTTAATTATTAAAGTTAAATTACATAAAGAACTATTTAATTAAAATAAACATTAAATCATTTACAAATATCATTACGATTGGCAACTACTCCTAATAATAATTAATAATATAATTATTCAAATTAAATTACAATTTTATTTAATAACTCAGTATATATCTTGGGGAACACATACAAGGCAATCTGATCCCAGACAAGACGTCCTAATCTATGAGTATGGCGAGAAAAAAATACTTTTTTTTTTTATAAAGATTTATACGTAGGTGCATATTAAAAAAAGAAGAAATCTTAACAGAAGTATTTTTCGGAATCATAATTTAGAATTGTATACGATACTTCAATTTTCCATATCCTGTAAATTAGACAAATAATTTAAATTTAATAAATTAAAAGTAAAAACAAAACTATTTTGAAAATTATATTTAAAGCACGTGCAAATGCACGTATACATTTTTTTACAAATAAGAACTTAACAAGAGTATTTTGAAGAATCAATATATATATAATAAAACTCTAACTGATTGCTGTCTGTACGTGGCAAATATATTTAAAAAATCATAATGGAGTGCCTCTATACACGCAAGAGAACCCAAAATAATATTTTTTTTCATTTTGTTGGTATGTTTGTGGACACTAATCTCAGAAACGGCTTATCCGATTTGAATGCAGTTTTCAGGAATAATTTGTTATGGGCTTCACTTAACATTTAGTATTTCATTCAAATCGGTTAACAAATAAAGAAGTTATGTCAATTTATATAACACGTGAGCAAAGTCGCGGGCAAAAGCTAGTCTTTCATAAATTTGCCATTTCTCAATCATTCGTAATGTCTGTCACAAAACTCAAAATTATTATAAATTATTTTTCAAAAATCTTAATTTTTGTAAATTCTATTTAACAAAACTCCCATTTCTCATATTGGCTCATTCATTAAACCCCTGTTTATTTTAATTAAATTTGTTAAATTATTTTAAGTTTATATGTATTTAATGTGTTTATTTAACATAAAAAAAGTTCTTGTGTATATGTACGCACGTAAAGGGTTAGAGTATACTTTGGTGTAATTAGAAAGTAATGTTCATGTATTCAAAAAAATACTGAGAAACCAAGTAATAAACGAATAAAGTCTAGTTACACCACCCATAAATTGAGTCAAAGGCAAGGAACATACAACTGTTTTATTCTAACATAGATGGCGTTGTATGCCATAAAATAAATCATGTGTTACATCTGTGTACGATAGCCATAGATTGAGTCTAAAACGCAAGGAACACAAAGTTGTTTTACTCTAACATAGATGGCGCTGTATGCAATATAATAAATTATGTGTTACATCTGTGTACGATATCCATAGATTGAGTCAAAAGGCAACGAACACAAAGTTGTTTTACTCTAGCATAGATGTCGCTGTACTCAATAATACAAATTATGTGTTACATGTGCAAGTAACTTCTATCAATGCTAATATACACTGATATTTTCCCCAACTCCCCCACAAGACAATTTCAAAATTACATATTTGGAGTAATTATGTTTTTCTTTAAATGTAATTCGCACATATATAACAAAAACAACACTAAGGTTAATTTTATTAAACTACCCTACATGGTTATACATTCTCAAAACATGGGCACCGTTTACTAATAAAGTTATCTTAAAATATTTCCTCGTTAACATCGCAATATCAATATAGAATATAACAACTACACATTAAATCTTCATAAAATGTCTACTGACTAGAACATAGTACTAATTAAACATGCATTTGATACAACGCATAAATATTTCTACTAAATGTTATCAAATGCGGCAATCTACTGACACTATTTAGTTTTTGCCGCCATGTTCGCGAGTGGCAAATCATTGCTGTTTGTTGCCGTAGAACTAAAAGGCTTGATGTGGCAAATTCAGAGTTAACGCTTTCGACTGTAGCGCCCACATATTACATCGGGTAAAGCGTTGCGGGAGGCTGCACTAAACTGGAGGTTATTTGTCTAGATTGAATAGGCGCAGAATCTCTGAAATATTGTATTTAATAGCATCTGCGTATCATCTACGAATACAGACGTAATGTCCGCCCTAGTCTTGTAGCGCCGATGTAAATACAACACTTGTGTCCGCCTGTAATCCATACAGATTTGTACGTTCAACACAGGTGTGTACAAGACGCAAGAGTTGCGCCGCGCAAAACACATCAGTGTTTTACGGCGCGTGGAAAGTCTTAAGTTTTTTTTGTAGTCAAGCATCTATTTTCGCCCCGTCAACCGACTGAAACGGCATGACGACAAACGGCACGACGCTTATTTATTTAACCATAGTGTCAGTTGAATCCTGCATAAAATAACACTAATATTAGACACAGAAGTATGCCTAGAATCTACAGTACCATCTATTTATGATAATGATGATTATAAAGATGGCTACTGACTAGGAGAAAGGCCGTTTTACGAAAGCTCTTCGGCACAAGAATTTGGGGCTTCGTTGGAAAGTATAACATCTAAGAATTAAAACAGTCTTCAATATTTTTTTATTTTTCTTAACTCCACTTATCTATTACTAAACATATGTTTAAAAAAGTCATTAAATTCTGTAAACTGGAGATTTGCCAACGATTCACACATATTTTTTTTAACAGCATACGTGTACCGTATACAGTTTTGTACAAGTGACAATGTTGTTATAATTAATTTGATTGCGATGCTCATATATTAAATCGCGTGAGCGTTGCGAGAGGCGCCACTAAACTGGAGCTGTATTCTTTAGACTGGAAATGCGTAGACAATTCACAGAAATATTATATTTTAGCATCTGTGTATCATATACATACGGAACGTCCGCCCGCAGTCTTGTAGCGCCGACATAAACACAGCACTTACGTTCGGCCGTAATCCATACAGACTTGTACGGCTTGTATACACCTGTGTTGTACGGACAACACAGGAGCGCGTTGCGCCGCGCATTACACTGCAATGTTGTACGCCTCAAGAAGTCAATGTTATTATAATTAAGTATTAATTAATAGTAATATTAATTTATTACTTCATAACACAATGCGTGGTGGAGTAAGTTAAGGCCTCCCCCAGTTAGTTAGGCCCAGCAGTAGGTCATAAGGCCTACAACCCCATCAAATTTTCGAAACATTCTTAATTTATCCCAACGTTTTTCCCAGTCAGTATCCACATTAATTTATTTTTATATTACCCTTTGATTGGATATGTTAATTAAAAATATATTTTGATTAAGAGTTTTGATATCAATTTTAATAAATCTCTATACCACATTTTAACTTCTATTAATTAATAATTACTAATAGAATAATATATTTCCATTATTAAACGCTGTCAATCAAATAATATTTTTAAATGTTTCTAATCCACTATTATAATAATTGTAAGAGCGAATATGTATTCAATTTAGGTTTAATTTAATAGATCAATTGTTTAACAAGAGTTAGCTTCGGACAAAACTAGCTTCGTATAAACAAAGCTAGCTCCGTGTAGAAAGTAGCTTAATGAAGACAAAAGCTGGCTTTGTGTAAACAAGAGTCTAGATTCTTAAAGAGAACAGCTAGCTGCTCTTGACAAGAGCTAACATCGTGCAGACAAGAGATAGATTCTTGTAGACAAGAACTAGCTTCGTGTAGACAAGAGCTAACTTCGTGTACAAAAGAGTTAGGTCATTCTAAACAAGGCATAACTTCATGTAAAGACCTACTTTCGTGTAGACAAGAGCTAGGTCCCTCTAGACAAGGCCTAGTTTTATAAAGAGCGAGCTTCTTTCAGATCAAAGCTAGACTCATTAATGTGTCTAGCTCCATACACACAGGAGCTAGCTTCGTGTAGACAATACCTAGCTTGGTATAGACAAGAACTAGCTTCGTCTAGACAAGAGCTAGCTTTGTGTAGACAAAAGCTAGGTGTAGACAATGAATTCTATAAGGAATTATTATTAACATGCTAGTTTATGGTTAATTAAATATTATGCTACTATAGTTTTGTTTGTGACAGACTATATATTATAATTCTAAAAGCAGTTACCTATTCCAATAATATATAAGCCACTATATGGCTTTACATAACGAATATTTGTAATATATTTTATATACATCTTCAGACTGATGTTAACGATACTCAATGGACAACCCTGTCACACCTTTCATATAAACAATCTCCAAATGTAGGGTTGCCAACATTAAAAAAAATATAGTTTTCAAAATAAGCTATAAAAATTATAGTACACAAAAATATAGTGTTTGATGGACAAGTTCGGAACGCACGAAGATAGATTCGTACGGAATTCGGCTACACGCCATAGATGTGACAGATTTGTTTGTTAGATTTAGTGATTTAGAAAATATAGTATTTTTAGGTACCACATATTTGATCAACAGTATGAAATATATGCTATATATATTATAGTACGTTTGGCAACCCTATATAAATGCCTAAAAGGTTAACCGTTTTTCATGTAATATAAGGAGCAAACGAGCTTGCAGTCCACTTTTTTGTGAGAAGAGTAGCAAACGAGCATGTAAACCACCTGATGATAAGTAGTCGTAGCCCATAGACATCAATGTACAATCATAAACACAACCGAAATCCTAGCTGAACTCGAATTTTGATACGTTGCTACTGAGGACTAAGATGGTTCTCGTTTCAAAGTGTAGGCAACCTCAACTCTCCAACCGAGACACAAGTAATGCTTTACGGCGGATTATAAGGGCTGGGCTCACCTGATGGTGAGGCGACATTTTATGGGCTACTTTTTGCTACTTTATGCTAATCTATATAATACAAAATATATATGGTATGCTTAAGGAATACTGACTCAAATCAAAAAGGACGATTGTTGGGAAATCGCAAAAGATCTTTCTATGAGAACTTATGCTACTTGTTGATGTATACAATTAAAACTGATATATCGCTAGGCGGTAGTAATGCGTAATTTCAATTTAATTCGAACGGTAGACGGTAGATGGCGCTAACAGAAGCCTGTATCTATGTAAGTCAATTCTGACCTATCTACTAATGGGTCAGTGTTCCATTGAGCAAGCGAAATAATAGGCATACGCCCATACAATGACCTATCTCTATATATAATAGCCTTGTTGTATAGAGGGGTAAAGACGTGGGGAGATTTAAAATATTAACTAGAGTTCCCCGAACTTTACCCAGAAGAAAGGCAGCTTCAAACGCCTATCTCAGACAATTAAATATACGGTATTATACAAGTTACTGATACAAATGACTAATATACGCACTGACAATACCGACGGTCACCCATCCAAAAGCCGACTACGCTCGACGTTGCTTCATTTTGCCGATATTTAGATGAACACAAGGCTTTATGCTATGCTCGTTTGCTTCTCAAATTACATAAAAATACGAAAAGGAACTCATTTTTTTAATCTGTCAATTAGTATCAAACCAATGTCTATCCTTACCACTCTATAACCAACAAAGGCCATCGTTTGATCCATATGTCCATCCATCGTATGTAGGATCCCTGTAATCCCCTTTAAATACGACCTTCGTCTTAAACTCAACACTTTCACTGCGGCGCTCATAATATCGAGTCAGCGTTTCGGGAGACGTCACTAAACTGGAGCTGTCCTTTAGACTGGAGATGTGACGAAAATTCACAGAAATGTCGTGTTTTTTTAGCATTCTTGTAGCGTCTTTGAATACACAGATGTGTCCTCCCGCAGTTGTGTATCGCCGACGTAAACACAGCATTTGTGTTCGCCCATAATCCATACAGATTTGTATGGATACAAATGTGTGCAGGCGCTGCGTACATAACAGTCTTGTACACCGCAGGGAAAGTGTTGAATACGATCCACATCTTAATCTCAAGTTAATTTAGGAGAGATAGTGAGAACAAGGTAAAGTTAAGAAGATAGGGAGAAGAGAAAGTGGGAGGAATGGTAGGAACTAGGGAAGTGGGGGAAGAGGGTGAGACAGAAACCAACTATAGCACGTGAAACTTTTTCCCGAACACGAAATGGAACGCTCAAAGTAATTCGCTCTTGCCCACAAGCGTTAGCGACGAGCGTGTAAGGCCACGAAACTGCGCTACAAATACGCTATGAGCGACTTTGCGAGCGTTGAATGGTTGAACGCGATTTAAATGAGAAAAAATATATGAGTAACTTCTATAGAATGAACAAAAATCCACGAAACAGTAATATGCTTGTGTTGTTTGTTTGTGCGTGCCTGCGTGCGTGTGTGTGTGTGTGTGTGTGTGTGTATCTTCCTCCCTTCTCACATCTCGTAATAGATACCACATAGACGCTGTAAGTGAACATTAGAATTTCGAGATCTTTTCAACGCTATAAAAAAGTCGCTTGTAGCGAACAGCTTCTAGCAGTTTCGTGCCAGATATTAAAATGGCATTCCAATCCTAACGACCGTAACGCGACTTGTCGCCTGTCGCCTTACAGTCAGGGTCTTCCGATGTCAACGACCGCGACCAATCTAGATTTTATTACCGACAATTACACCAAACGTTATGATTTTAACAAGTGTTTCTCGGTCAAAGCCGATGTACTGATTACATTGTACTTTTGACGTTCATTAAGTGTATGTAAATACCTTACAATGAAATAAAATATTTTAATTTTAATTTGAATATTTGCCATATCATTAGAATTTGCGACCGCAATCGCTTACTAACATTCAAACGCCGCGCGATGCTGTCGCTGGTATTATGTTCTTTAATATAAATTCATAAAGCGGATGGTTCGACCCGCGGTCGCTAACATCGAAATGACTTAAGGTCTTTACATATTACAAGGACTTAAGTCTAACTCAACTCACAGTATGGCATTGAAATGTAAACTTTATGTTATTTTACTTAAGAGCGCATTTGTCAAATTGTAAGTAAGTATACGACGTGGTGACGCGAAGATATAGAGTGGACCACCCACTCTTTCAAATTAAATCTTAAGTAACATAACATAAAGCTCATATTCCAACGCCATGCTGTGAGTTGAGTTGAAATCGAGTCGGCGTTGAGTCGTGCGAAGACCTTTAATCAACACATCTAATTCCCACCGTTTCCCCTTTCTTCTCGCTGTCCGTAGACACCTGTCCAACGCCTGTGAACACTTCCCAGCTGGGCTGCGGGCGCCTGTGCATCTGCTGGACGGTCGCCATCATCAAGCCTGAGTCGCGGTTGTACACCGACTTCAGACCTCCGTCTGCGTCCGCTCCCGCTACCGCGTACGCTGTCGTATCCGCGCCCAAATCCGCCTCCAAGTCCACTTCCGTGTGCAACGTCCCATCCACGTCCGCTTCCGTTTCGACTCCCATGTCCGCTTCCGCCGCCACGTACGCTGTCGTAGCCGCGACCAAATTCGCCTCCAAGTCCACTCTCATGTGCGACGTTCCATTCACGTCCGCTATCGTTTCCGCTCCCGCTATCACCTTCGCTGTCGTATCCGCATCCAAATCCACCTCCGAGTCCACTCCCATATGCGACGTCCCATCCATGTCCGCTTGCATTTCCAAGTCCGCTCTCGTGCCCGCTCTCGCTCCCGCTATGGCTCCCGCTACCAGTCATGTTTCCGTGACCACCGCCTGCACCTTCCTCGCCGCCCTGCGTCACATTACGTCGTATGTAACCCAGCCCTTTTAGATAATAACGCTTTTCACCTTTAAATCCCCATGACTACCATAAGACAAAATACTTGCGTGCTTGTTTGAAAGAACAAGTGCAAGTAAGATAAGCAAGGAGTAGGGATTGGTGGGGTAAAAGAAAGAAAAGAGGGAAAGAAAGAGTGAAAATAAAAGAAGAAACACTCACCGTTTAAGGGATAAAAGGGGAGTACACGACATATAAATCTACGTGAGACCCTTAAAAGTACTTGTGCGTATTTGTACTATGCCTATATCCGAACAATCGACAGCTAGTCGGTCTTTAACCTCCTCCCTTCCCTACGTAAATCCCATCAGTGGACTCCCCCCTCCACTCGCACTTTTTTAACAGTCGACCGATAGTTTTATCTCATTACTATTTTCTCTCCAAATGTATTAAATCAAGAATCGATTGCTAGAAATCTGTCTTTACCACCTCCTAACTCTACTCGTACTGTCTTAACAGTCCTCTTCACTCGTACTTATTATCGATTCCCCTTCTCCCAAATCTAATCTCAACTATTCCCGCTAACGATTTACCCGCTCCCCTCCCGCATCTAATCCCCACTATTCCCGCTATCAGCGGAAACCTGTCCATCGCCTATAAACACTTCCTCGCGAGGCGGCGGGCGAGCTCGCCTGTTCACCTGCAGGACGGCAGCCATTGCCATTCCCGCGCCGAAGCTGTACTCCACCGGCTTCAGACCCTCGTCCACTTCCGCGTCCGCCTCCGCTTCCGCTAGCCGCTTCGCGCGACCCTTCCTCCTCGCCGCCCTGTGCCGCCTCGCATTGCTCAGCATCGCAGCTCTTTCTATAAACGAAATGTTTATTTTTTATAATTGAAGTAAAAATAGAAATAGAAGTATAAAAATATTTATTGATCATCGTAACAATTAGCAACAGGGAACAATGCAAAAAAAAAAATCAGTCTAAAGAGATTTTAAAAATGTTATGAAGGTAAGTAGGCACAATTTCGGTGGAAACCGAAAAGTAAAAAATATATCTTCAAAAGAAAATAGAGGGTCAGGGATTTTTTTTGGTCACTTGTATTTTCGAAATGGGTCTCCGAACACGCCCACTTCGTTTGTCGGACTCTCTACCAAACACCCTGTATATATGTGTGTATGTATGAAAGAGAGAAAGAGAGAGAAAAAAAGAGAGAGCGCACACGCGTCTGTTCGTGCGTGGATGTGTGCGTGCTTGTACATGTATATGAGCTTTAATGTATGTGGGATTGACTGCGATATATTTATAGAACAAAAATTTGTATTGAGAGTTTACTCATGGATATGTGAGCGAATATGACTTAAAGATGAGAGAACTATAGTTCGACCGGGGAGGTACAACCGTCGTCTTCGTATTCTGCTGTAAAGCATTATTTTTGTTTCGGTTGGAGAGGTACGATTACCGGCTACAATTTGTAGCGAGGCGACCATCTTAGTCCTCAGGACTAGCAACGTATCTACGTTTGAGCTCAGATAAGATTTCAGTAGTGTCTGTGGTTGTATGTCTATGGGCTGCGACTACTTAATATCAGGTGGTTTGCATGCTCGTTTGCTACTCTTATCATATAAAAAAATAACGTCACAAAGTATATGAACCTATATAACTCACCTTTGTAGGAGTCTTCGTCATTCTCAGACGACGACGGCGACAACTCCAGGTCTCTCTTCGAAAACCTGAAGTTCTTCGCCTCATTCGACTTGACTTTTTTATCTTTATCCAAATCAGCTTTATCTTTTGTATCTGTGCCCGTTTTTCTATTCACTTGTTTCTTGACGTCACGGTTAGCCACTTCCATCTCACTAGGACCTTCGGACACTCCACTTGACAGCGACTCTTTGGTTTGTTTGATTTTTCTTGAATTTGCTAATATCTTTGGTAGCGTCAGCAAATTGGCTGTCGCGTCTAGCAACGCTCTGATCTCACTATCGCGTGCCTTCCTTGGGTTTTTCAACACGCAACTAAAGTATGGACGCAGCGCTCTCTTGCGTTCGATCTTATAATCTTCAAACAGTCTCGTTTTCACCACTTTCTCCGTTCTCAACTTGCTGATATATCCTTTTCTGTCTACGTAATCTTCTAGCTTAATCTGCCTGGGAAACTCTGGCACGTTGTCCTTGTATTGTGGCATCGTCTTCTTCAGCGCTTGCCTCTCACGTTCCCTCATCATCTCCTCCCGTTTCCCCAACTTCCGTTTCAGCTCCTTCAGCACTACCTTCGAAGCCTGTCTCTCTTTCTCCCCCGGCCCAGTGACTATATCACCAGTTGGTTGGACAACACCATCATCCTCTGTTTTAACAAAGTAGAAAACTTCGTCTTTAACTTCTGGTGGCTTATCATCAAGTTGCACAACGTTTATTTCCTGAACAACCTCTTCTGGGTTGGAGCTTTCCATCTCCTTAACTTTCCCTTGCAACTTCTTCAACCGCTTCTGGGAATTATGTGCCGTTGACAGGCACTTAGTAATATCATCTATTAAATCATCAATATCCTTATTGAGAACTCCGAGATCAATCTCTGTCTTATTTAGACCACAGGAATCAAGAAACCTGTCTATATTATTGGATTTGCTCAACGCTATCTTCAACTCCAGACATGTTCGGGCAACGTCTGTATGGATTTCTGAATACATCCAACTATCACATATAGCGGTCCCTGGCTTTTTGGATTCTTTCTCTTGATCGATGGTGGCACAGTTCTTGAGAAGCCTGTACATCCGCTCCAAGGATTCAAAATTCTCTCTGTATTCGACAATCAAGTGTTGTAAAACTACTGTGTGGATCCAATATATTCTCTCGTTGTGATTCTTGTAAACTTTCTTCACGTGGTCGGCTTGGTAATGTGCCATTGCTAGGTGTTTCAGTAACAGAGACTGGACAACTAGGAAGGTGTGGTGGATTCTCTGTGAAGGAAATATTTACTCTTATCTGTTGTCGATTTCCCAAGCATTTTTGAGTCAGAAACATTAATATTATTAAATATTATATTATATTGGGTTAGAGCTAGGTTAGTGCTTACTGCGGCGCTTACATACTGGGAAACGGCGGCACTAAACTGGAGATACATTTTTTAACTGGGGATGTGCTAACGATTCTTTGCTATTTGGTACTAATGATGTTGTGTAACACTTTTATAACTTGTATATCTTTAGGTGTCTTGGTTTACTATTACTATGCTTAATTTTTTTTTTAGCTTAAAATTTTCCCTACGCCGTAAAATACTACTGTGTATTACGCGGCGCAACGCACTTGCGGCTAGTACACACCTGTCGTATACGTACAAGTCAGTATGGATTACGGGTGAACACAAGATCTGTGTGTACGTCTGCCTTACAAGATTGAAGGCGCACACTACGTTAGTGTATTCGTAGATGATACACTACTGTCAAAAACACAACAATTAATTTTGGGAGCATCTTCTGCATAGAGAAATAAACTCCAGTTTAGTACCGCCTCCCGCAACGCTGTCTCAATATACTAGCACCGTAGTCAGTGTTAAGTACTTACGTTATTTGAGGATAAGGTTTAAGTGGCAACTCATCATAAAATTAGGTGAGGTTGGATTAGATAGTGGCAAATAACCATAGGATTATATTTAGATTACTTTGGTTCGGGCTAGGTAAAGTGGCAACTCACCAAGGGATTATACAGTGCAAGCTTAACATAACGTACCTCAATATAACGATTTCCTCGATTTAACAAATTCTTTGGAATCCCCTTGAATTGTCCATAAGAGTCTATGTAAAATATCCCTTTACATTATAAACATTTTTTGCGAACAACCTTCTTATAACGAATTTTCAAGTACCTCTAGTTAACGAATTTTGTCAACTCATGACCTTTACATAACGTTCCCACCAATATATGACCCTTAATCCCAAAATATGTGATTCAGTCGCTACAGGTTTCGCGAATAAAACTATTTTTTCACCTCTTTATAACAAATTTTAGACCAACCTTCCTCTATGTAACAAACGAAATATAACGAATATTTACTTGTCCCCTTGCGATTTGTTATATTGAGGTTGCACTGTATGTAGATTACGTTGGTTAAGTTTGGCTAAGGGTAAGTGGCAACTCACCATAAGACTATCCCCGGGCCTGCACACAGCTTCCCAAGCCACGTCTCCTCGCAGCCAGGGAGCATTACCCAGGACAGCAGCTGATATCCTGGACAGCAGGTTCACCATGTCGCTCTGCTGGCGAATGAGCAGTGCCTGCATGGACTCCACCACCGTCACCACTGATTCACTGAGGGAAAGAATTACCACCTTTATTAGTCGTTTTATGTTAAATTATTTTTTTCATCATAAATCTGTTTGTACTTACGAACTATACTGTTTTAGTCCATGATGATGATGGTCCGGAATCATGATTTTTAAATAACCATACTTCATATTATTACACATACTTCAAAGTGTTAAAGATGTGTCTTAGTGGACCTATTAAAAAAAAACCTTTTTTTAAAGATTACCAAAAGTGTTTTCTTTTAATTCTTTACTTTCTTTCAGTTTGTATAGCATTTTTATGATATTTTCCAAATTATCTTTGGTGGCGTACAAACCACCTGATGTTAAGTAGTCGCAGCCCATAGACATCAACATACAACCACAAACACCACTGAAATCCTATCTGAGCTCGAACGTAGATGCGTTGCTACTCTTGAGGACTAAGATAGTCACCTCGCTTCAAAGTGTAGGCAACCGCACCTCTCCAACAGAAAGACAACTAACTCTCTATGGCGGATTATGAGTAAGTTACTTCCCGGTCGAAGTATTGTTCTCCCACCTTAGATAATTTTTGCCCGTACTTTGCTCTGGCAGACATTGATTTTAATATCAATGCATTCCGGAGATCCATCTCTATTTTTAGCCCATATGAATTTAAAAAGCAAATCTACAAAAGGAATCAATTATGATAAAATTTTCATATTCTATTTACCTAAAGACCATAATGGCAATTATGATTCAATGAATGATCACTGATGATGATTCATTAACCTACAACCATGATTGTAAGTTAAGTGTAAGGGGGGGAGTGAAAGAATGACAATTCTCATCGACATCTTCGTTCATGTTCGTAAAATTTATAGTTTAACTCAAAACTAAACTCACAGTTTAGCGTACAACGCAGCGTATTCCCTGCAGCACGCCGCAGCCCGCCGCGCCAACGTCAGGTAGTCGCACATAGCGCCAAGCAACGCCAGGACTGAGCCGGCGCAACGCCAGCGATGCACCGTACGGAACGCCATCGGCAACGCCAGATACGCTGTCAATCGTACTATCGACCAGCGGGAGAAACTGAAAAATCTGAGGATTTTTTTATGTTAGAAGAGTTGCAAATGAGTGTGTAATCTAACTGTTAACACTGACTGTAAGATGGTGGATGGTATGGTAGATTCTAAAGGTGGTAGAACCGTTAAAGCTCGCCCGGGGCGGCACCACCGCCACCGTCATAACCCGCCGTAAAGCAACATGTTCTTCATGTATTGCGTTTCGGTTGGGGAGCTGTGGTTGCCGGATACACATTATTGTAAGCGACCATCTCAGTCCTCAAGAGTAGGAACGCATCCGCGTCCATCCTTAAATAGAACTTCTGTTATATTTGAGATTGGACGTGGTTGT
>DWON01006110.1:0-14193 GCA_018251015.1 Phocides pigmalion okeechobee
CAAGAGTGTTGGTTCATATCTCGCGTAACGAGTTGCGATCGCTATTGTGGCCGTTCTCTGCATCATCACGCATGCACGGATTTCCTTTAGATTGTTTAGTTTAAGCTTTTATTATAACTCTTTTTGATATTATATATTGGATTTAGAATTGAGTAGTTTAGTGTAATTGTAGACATATACCCTAAATCATGCTTAGTTATGTTATGTATGTATGTTCTATACGGTAAGAAACTCCGAGTGTCCGAGATTGAAATTCTCAATTTTTATGTGCATTTCTGTATTTTTTATTTTGCACAATAAACAACACTTTTATAAAAAATTGTTGTTGTTTATTGGTACTCGATACTTTAACACACATAAAAAAACAATATTCGACAAATTTATTTGCGTTTACGAAAGATTCAAAAATATGTAAGTGGGCGGTTAATTGTGCCAGCCAGTGTATTTTTATATTAATTATTTGGTAAATTTGCTTAAAAGCCCAAAGTTATTAGTATTAGGCGTTATAGTGTGAAAATCCATGCTCATATTATTGTCCAAAGTACTTTGCAACAATTCGCTACCACCATGGATAACATACATCATTATATACCAGGATAAGAAAATATATATTTTTACTTCTTTCATGCAATGAGCACATCGTGATTAATTGATTTTTAATTAAAATTATTACCTTAAAAATTTGTAAACAGATATAAGATCTTTGTTCTACGAGGTGTTCGGAATTCCCAGTCGGTGTTTAATATAGTCTTCCGTTTTCCTCAACGAGTTTCTAGGACATTGCGATTAAAAAATTAAATGTACGAATGTATAGCATGAACGAAATGTGTATATTGCAGGTAAAATATGGTACGAGTACCTACTTCCACTGTTTACAATATTTATTATGGTTTTTAGCGCCTACATTCCAGTTAAGACTTTACATAATATAATTCATTATTTTCTACATTAAATCGATACTCACATACTAAGGTTGTTCTAGCTGCCTAAGCTAATTGAAGCCTTAAACTAATTGTAATATAAACCTAATATACAAAATCTTCAGCGAGTCAATGCCCTTGCGCCATGATAACCAGAACGCTGACATATGTATTCATACGCAGAATAGTAAATGCAATTATTTGTGCAAAATATGAACCAGCCCTCTTGGCTGGTTCATATTTTATTGTTAGTTAAATTTAAAGGTAAAGCAAATAAAACAAATGTGTACATAAAAAATCATAAACAAACGAAATCTGTCTGTACAAACTTGAACCTCGGCAGCTAGCACTACATACACAACAATTTGGTTATTTGTGAGTTTTGGTTATACAAGTAGTGAAATACCGAAAAGTAATCTAATTAGGGGTGGTAATCCATAACTGTAACAAAGGGATGTAATTTCAGTGCACATAGAGGGACGAAGCAAATAGATAGGTCTTCAAAATTATATGAAGGCTTCTATATATTTTGTATATATCGTTTAAATTACTTTCTTATTACGTCGAATTCAAACTATTATTGAACTAATTAATTAATTAAACTATTCGATATGGTTTCTTCTGCAATACAGTTTAAGGATAAGTAAAATATTAAGTCCGATTAATCTAAGTGGAATAGCGAAAACACGTGAGAAACTTGATAAGATATTGTTAATTTCAAAAAAAAAACAACTTCTTATCAACTAGTTTCCTTGAACTCAAACCAAGGTGACCACTGGGTACTATAAATATTACTTATAAACTATATTGGTGACAATCGATTTTGTGAACTATTATCTAGATAATAGAGATCAATTATGAATGTTTCATATTTATTTCTGCATTCAGTAAGTATTACAGTAAAAACAACGGTTTATGAAAATAAATATGGACAGGATAAGTATACATAATATAAAACACAGTCGCTTTCGCCTTTCGGTTAGATCTTTCAAAGTATGCAACCGATTTTAATGCGGTTTTCATCAATACACAGGGTGATACACGAGAAAAATTTATATACACATATAATACACACCTATGTATGTATTTTAGCAGATAAAAGCCGAGCACTGGAAAGATTTATAATGTGATGACGTAAATGAAACCAAAATCGGGGTGACTAAGGTGGTCGCCTCGCTTCAAAGTGTAGCCGGCAACCGCACCGCTCCAACCGAAACACAAGCAATGTTTTACGCTGGATTATGAGGGCGGTGGTGGTACCTCTCCGGTGGAACTATCGTTCTCCTACTTTTAAACGGGGGATGGATGGTTCTTTCCGGTTACTATTCTAAATTTGTGACAAACAATAATGAATTTCATTCCATACATTTCTACGTTAACTTATGTTAATTTTCCTGTCATTTAAAAGATAATACTATCTCATTGAATGTTTATGTCTATATTTTCCTAGTATACCTACTAATGACTGATAACGAATAAGTTTAAGGAAAAACAAATTCTTGCACATTGGTTTAAGAACATGTCCATTATGCGATTGGCTTTAATTCAATTAGGTATGATTTAAGATTCCTTCAAAGAAATCACTGATGACAAACCAGATAGACTTTTAACAGAAGGCCTACTACCTGCATTGACTAATCTATAAATATTATATAACAAAATCCCCTGTCGCGTCGGTCTGACTGTCTTTTCGCGATAAACTCAAAAAATACTGGACGGATTTTCTCAAAGTTCTCAACAATAGTGCATAATAAATTAAATAATTAAATTAAATATAGTAATTCAGTCGTTGTTCAAAATAGATGTCTCTAATTGTAAGGTTTTGTAACTAGGTAATGACTGGATGCATGTATGAAAGAAAAATAATGTGAGTAAATACATATAAACTCTTTTACCCGAGTGAAGCTAATACCCAGTAATATGTTTTCTCTCTCCTCAATTGCCTGAGGTCTAGAACTGTAAAGCGTTTTAGCGGAGACACTAATTAGTGACACGCTACTACAAAATTAGCGGTTTCATTTTGACTTAAAACTACTTACCACTCACATTAAACATAATTTGCTCAGCATGCTCTCGTTACATTAAGATAAGTGATCACCGACAATAAAATCTACCTACTTTCATTTTGTGACTGCGTTAGTCACATTGTAAAAATAACAAATAACAGTAGGTTACTTTCTGTGGTTTAGTTTCTCATAGCTCCTAAATGTGGAAATGTTTCCCAAAATGGTCTACTGCGGTGATAAAATATCATTCGATAACTACCACCGTCACCACCATCTTCATAAACTTTCATATAGCACTGCACCGTTAGAAAGGTGTGGTTACCGCCTAAAGTTTAACTTTATATGCATGTTCAGACTATAAAGATTTATAGCAATTAGTAAACAAAAGAAAGTATTATGCTGCAATAGGTACGTTTACCGTCATATTAATTAGGAATACAATGAATGAGGTCAATCTACAAGAAGTTTGCGGATCCAAGGTGAGAAAAACACGTTTTATTCGACCAGAGAATTACAAAATTACACACAGTAGTAGGATTAGATAGTAGTATTGGCTGTAATAGTCTAGGAGGCACTTGCGAGTTTGTTGGCCGGGCAGCTCAAAAATATACAGGTTTTTATCTTCGATCTCGTTGAGCTAATTATTAAATATTATAGTATAAAGAGGAAATTATATTGTAGCATTTATATAACGTCACTTCTTTTAGTCATTTCAAATAGCAATTTTGCCGGGAAGGTACAGTCTCGTCCTCATAATCCGCCGTGAAGTTACTCTTCTAATTCAGTTGGAGCGAGCGGGCCGGTTGCTGGCTACAAGCGAAGCCACCATGTTAATCCTCGAGAGTAACATCTGTGACGAACTTTAAGTGGGACTCGGGTGTAATGAATTTGAAATATATATTGATGTCTATAAATTGCAGTGGCTAATTATCATTAGGTGGAATTCATTCTTGTTAAAAATGTTTCAATTTGCTAAAAAAAATCTTTTGAAATATGAACAGGAATATTATAGAATAGAATCACATGCCCAGTTTTGTTTGCTTGTGCAGATGACATGCTGTCTCATTTGCAGTCGTTGAACGCGTTACAAGATCAAGGTCTGGGCTTCCCGGCGAGCTAGAGCGAGCTGGTTTTCCTCATATGTATGCGTGTTTACAAACAAAATTAGTTTATATTTATTACAACAATATTTTTTAGGATTTTTAACCAAATAATTTTAAACGATTCGTAGTTTAGTACATATAGGCATGTATCATTGGATAACAAAAAAAAAACTAAATTTCAGGCTATAAATTTATATTATTATTGTCATAATATTGTGTCCTGCTTTCTAACTATTGATTCATGTAGTGAAAATATGTGAAAAAATATTTTATCCTAAAAAATAACTTTAACTAAAATTGGTTTAAATAAGGACTTGGGAATATTACGATACAAATTAATTATACGTCTACTTCATTCTTAAAAATAAAGAATTGATTGTATTAGGTATTTATTTTTTTCATAAATATAAATAATAATATGATGGGACATGCATTTGAAAAAAAAATACCAGATGGTGAATGAAACCTGTACCTACCAAAAATTTTCGTATACAGTCAATTATAAACAGCAACACAAATACTATCCTTGAACTTTCAATAACATTGGATGCTTGGAGTGTACTACAAATTAACGTTGAGGAAAATAATGAAAACAAAACAGTGAAACCGGTAACGTTATAATTTAAAATGCTTACTTCACTTTTATTATTGTTTTTCCAATGTCCTACTTCAACACAATCTACTTAACCTACATTTCATTTAACTTTATGGTACTTACATTCCCAATTCATAGCATTCCTAGTTAAAATAATGCAATTTTTACTACGATACTAATAGCGACATCTAGTGGAGAGCTTAAGAACTAATAATAAGTTCATAGTATTTTATAATTCTTCCGCTTTCGTCAACAATAGATTAATTTTTATAATATTATTATGTAAAGTGAAACTATTGTTTGCTTAATTATGTTCAAAGAACGATCTCCACGTCTGTTTCTCCGATACAATGTGACTTCTAAAGCTAATCTACTCTGTCTCTGATCTCTGATCATTTGAGGGAATACTTCAAGTCTTAGAACACAATCGTTATCGCCCAGTATTCCAATGAACATTTATCGTTCTTCCCAACGGAAATGCAACTTAGTGCGTCAATACATAGAGTATATAACACACATTGCTTGTGCCGTAATTCAGTGTTCTGCGGACCTTTGAGGAAAATGGATAACACGTGCATTGTTTCTCTCCTTTTGTTGTGTGCGGTATGTGGATACGCATGTAAAGAAACAATTACGTCAAGAAAAGGTAAGTCCCAGTGTGATTTAAATAACAAATCTTTATTGTGTTTGAATCTGTTGTTACCGTATTAAAATGAATTTGTCTAAAGCGAATCAATAAATTTTATCAAAACAAACAGGTTCCGAGCCACGGAGACATTTAAATGATTAATTTATTTTTGGTTTATGTTTTGTTTATATCATTTACTGCTTGTTAATTATGTGTAACCCTTTATATAATGCTACATTGATGTATCTACATATGTTGATAAGTCGAAAAGGTTATTTTTTATTTTTTTTTAGTTGTTTCTATTATAAATTACATTAGAATGTAGATTTCCTACTTTACTGTAGTTATATACTATGTACTGTATATTCATGGCTCAAGAGGTTAGTTTTAATATAAGACTACATTGCTCTAGCTAATATACGACTTAAATTTTTCTGTTTTAAAGTTGTACTCAAATAAAACTTATCGTAATTAAAAAAAAACAAATGTATGATACAGCTATTTTATAAACTTATTTGAATAGTTTGTAATCAAAGTACATTGCTCTAGTTATATCATTATTTTATATGATAATAGTTTAATTTTACTATGTACCCGACACAAAACCGCTTTTTAAATGCCAATATTTCGAACTACTTACATGGATAGTGGTCACGGCTTAACTCACTTTAATTAGACTCAACGTCGATGTTTTATATTTCCCGAGCGACGCCATACGCCTTCATTTTACTATAAGTCACCAAAACTATCACATGTGCGGAACACAATCGTAGCCCCTCTCGCACTTGACCTGCCATTTTGAATCATCTGATGAATTTATGTTAACATATGTTTCTTTCACACCCTTTCTTTATCTTTTATGAAATACTGTTTTTAACCTCAGATTAGTCTTATCAGTACGTTAGTTTTCTGACAGAAACTGGTTAATTAATTAATAAGTTTCTTCATTTTCCTATCCAGAGACGAAAAAGCAACCAGTGGTTGAATCGTCCGGTTGCGTTTTTTTGGGTGGCTATAATAGGACGAGGCGAGGTCGACTCATCGAGACTTACCGAGGCATACGGTATGCTGAACCACCTGTTGGAGAACTGAGGTTTCAGGTGCGTAATATAATCTGGTATAGATTTTATATACAAGGTAGAATAAAACCTCGACCGGAGAGTTACCTACCACAGCCGACCTCATAAAACCGCAGCTGGAGCCATTTTTTCAGTATTTCGGTTAGTGAGGTGCGGTTGCAGCTACCCGATCAAGCGAGACGACCATCATCGTATGAACGAAAGTGATCGTCCGACTTTTGTCGTGACTACTATACCTCGGATTCAAGGCACTACGGGCGTCAAGGTATCCACATTTACCCGGTCAATTCTCAAAGGAACTATTGTCCACGGTGAAGTAAAGGGATATTCATCGTCGTAAAAAACCTTTGCTTGCGCAGACATGACTAAATTAAAAGTAAAACATTACGAATTCGAACCATTTGTGGACAAATACGTCATGCACATATGTAGAAATATTTGGTTATTAGCAATAATGTTAAAATATGATTTCATGTATGCCATCTAGTGGAAATTAATGAAACTGCTTTGTATACTTCTGGAATACAGAGTAAAGTAGTTCAAAATATTATCATAGATGTCACTACATATCTCAAAGAGACAAAAAGTACGAGTACTATGAGTCTTCGACAATTACAATATAATTCAGGATGATATTATTGAATTAATCTAAATTTCGTCATTTCGGTTCCGTTTAACTTTATAGATTGTTCATCTTTGAGTTATGACCAAATGTGCACCACTAACTTCAGCCGCCAAGACTGATCCACTACTACAAAGATGCAGTGGACGCAACCGAGGACGGGCCAGCGTGTCCAATAAACGCTTCTCCAGGATACTACGTGGATGAGGATTGTCTCACTATCAATGTGTACACACCAGCCGATCGAGATAGGTAAGTGTTAAATAAACCCGATAAAATTTAGTAGGTGGTAGTATTACCGACCGGGGCGGTACCGTCGCTGCACTCAAATCCGCTTTGAACCTACTACTGTATTAGGTAGAACTTAGATCAGACTCCAGTTCTGTTAAGTGCCTTTGCAGTAGGTTAAGCGTCTTTGCAGCCCATAGACATCTACGTCAAGCTTGACAACAACAGACCTTAGTCCCTCCTGATATCGTACATAGATACGTTGCTACTCCTGTGAATTGAGATGGTCGCCTCGCTTGTAACTGTAGCCAACAACCTCTCACGCCGAAACATAAGAACTGCTTTATTGCCGATTATGAAAGCAGCCGTGGTACCTCCCCGGTTTAACCGTTATACTTTGCAATATTTTCAGATCCAAACGTCTTCCCGTGATCTTCTTCATCCATCCTGGCGGCTTCTACTCGATGACAGGACGCAGCGACCTCGCCGGCCCGCATTACCTGCTGGACCGGGACATCGTCCTCGTTACCAGTAACTACAGGCTCGGCACTCTTGGTGAGAGAACTTATTTTTATGGCTACAAGTTTGTTGACTGAATATTAGGCGCACGTGACAAGAACTAATTAAGTATAATATATATTATATATATAATATATACAACGCAATTTCAACTTACAATATTTCACATATTTTTTACGACCGAAATGAAATGTAGCAATCGGGTACAAAGGCCATCTGATGTTAAATGATCTCTGCAGTCCATGAGGCCTTCACGTTTGCTTGCTAGCAATGAATATTATCGCACTTTGGCCACGTAGTTCGAAGACAACTAAAAAATCTCGATTTTGAATCTCGAATTGGTAGAAGAACCAGAGGCGGATCACCTGACCTGGTCTGACACCGTAAAAGAGATTATAGGACTCCCTGATACAGATCCTCTAAGGCAAGCGAAAGACAGTACAGGCTTAACAGCTTCTTGACCAGGTCTTAACAGAGTGGAAACTACTTTCAGCAATGATGAACACGACGAGGAAGAAGAATCATTATCGATCATCGTAACCTTTATTTTACTTCTTCTTAGGTTTCATGAGTACGGGCGACGCACTAGCGCCAGGCAATAACGGCTTCAAGGACCAGGTGGCCGCTCTCCAATGGGTGCGCAACAACATCGGCATCTTCGGAGGGGACCCGGAGCTTGTAACCATCACCGGCTGTAGCGCTGGTTCCATCAGTGTTATGCTGCATATGATTTCTCCTATGTCTAAAGGTATTTAAATTTCCATAGTAAAGGCATAAAAAACAAAGTATTGTATCATAGTTTACTACCTATTTGTTTGTTGTTTTTACTTTATGAATTGGTTGGGGGAAAAAAATCCATTATTGTCGATAGTAAAATATAAAAAATGATTACTAGAGTTTTTCGCCAATTTTTTATACTTTATTAATACTTACATATATATTTGTTGTCTACAAGGTCTGTTTCACCGAGCAATATCCATGAGCGGGTCTGCCACCCTGAAGGTACCAAATCCTACACACCAGCGCCATCTGGCGGTGAAGCAGGCGGCTTACCTCAACTGTTCTACGGAGAGCTCAAAAGCCATGATTGACTGCTTGAAAACCAAAGACTGGAGAGATATTGGAACATCACGGCGCATTTACAATGTAAGATTTTTAATGTTAGCTACATTTGAAGCGGGGCTACCATCTTAGTCTTCAGGAATAGCAACTCTATCCGTAGAACGTCGCCCTGTTTGAAGTTGTATTATATAGTATGGTATCTATAGCAGGAACATAGAATGTAGTGACTGCTGAATATTTGGTATCTTGCATTCTCGTTTCTTCCTTCCAAGCCTTCTAATATAAAAGAAAAATGTTACACGAATCATAAACGAGCGTGTAGCCCACTCCATCTTTGGCCTATGGATCCTAATTCAACTTCCAACAGGATTGAAGTCTTATTTCAATTTCCTAATAAAAAAATAATTAATAACAAGGTTTAACTTTATATGCATATCATATATTTTTAAACACGGTTTTTTGTCGTGTGGACTCGGATAAAAGGTATTTTATAGTGTGTTTTGGCACCTGTTTTATTACCGTCTACACGTTGACCTGAGGAGACTATTTTAGTTTCCAGGAACAGTAACGTACCTACGTTTGAGCCAAGGTAGGATTCAATCTTGTTCAACGCTGGCTGTAGTTGTTTATGGGACTACTAAGTATCTGCTGTTTCCAGGCAGCTGGTTCGTTTGCTATTCTTTTCACATAAAAACAAAATTAATTTGTCTTGTTTACCGTCACAGGAATTCGGTTTTGATCCCGTGGGTGTCTACACGCCGGTGGTTGAACCCGACTTCGGGCAGACTCGCTTCCTACCCATCCAGCCGATGGACGCCATCAGGGAGAACAAAATGCATGCCGTGCCTTACATCATCGGCACTACCACCGATGAGTTCTTCTGGCTGGCGTTCAGTGAGTTTTGTGATACAAAATGATATTTCATCCTGCCTTAAAACTGCGGTATTTTTTAGTTCTACCGCTTCTTTAGAAGTCAGCGGTTATTGACGTTCAAATCATATTCAAATTACAGAATGTTTATTCAAAGTACATTCTTCACAGAACACTTTTTGGACGTTAATAAACTCGTACCAACTCGTAAGGAGCATCGTTCTGGGAGAAAAAGCAGCGCAAGAAACTCCAAAACACATATCTTTTCAATTTCCGCAGTTTTTTCCCCGTTAAAAAAGGGTTCAAAAAAAGAATCTATTTTGAAAAAAAAAACATGTTTATTATGATGAATCGCTAAAGTGATCTGTTTAAAAGAAAAAGGAAAGACTCAAAATAAATATCATTTTTATAGGGGTCTGTTTCGATATAGTTGTCCTAAATTTTCACGAAAATTTACACGAAGATAGGATTGGTGTGGAGATTGGTTACTCTTACTGGCGACATGACCATCTCAATCATCAAGTTACCAAAGTATCTTCTTACAACCTCTGAAGGGTGTTTAATTCTGATTGAGTTTGTGTACCCGTGGGCTACAAAGACCGTATAGTGTACACGCTTGTTTAATACTCTTCAAACATAAATAAAACACAAGCTTAAGACCCGACTCTTCCAGACGTAGTAGAGTAGAAGCATAAGGATAATCTGTCTTTTTCTTGTTCACGTTTCTTGCAATATTTAATTCTGTATTATAGACCCCCTTCGCAACGAAACACTTCGTAAGCAATTCAACGAGGAATGGGACCGCGTGGCACCCATCTCGTTCATGCTGCCCAGAGACAAGCCGTACCCAGCGGTGCGTCGCCTCCGGGAGGTGTACCTCCACAACGAGCCCCTCGCCAATGATAAAAAGAGTGCCAAAGCTCTAGGACGACTCTACGCTGACAGCATCACCAGCTTCCCTACGCATAGGTATTTTAACCATCTATATCTGTATTTACTTAACAAGTATTTGTCAATTATGTGTGCGATACATACATGTATTATTTAAGTGGTACTTCATGGTCCGTCTCCTAGAAAAATGTGGCTACCTTTTGAAAGTAAAATGTGTAGTAAGCGAACATACAGGCCATTTGACTGGACACGACTGAAGGTTATCTGAACTTGTACGTAGCATTGTTACTCCTCAGGATAAAGATGATCGCGGCGGTTTTAACTGTAGCCGGCAACCGCGTCTCTTTAACTGAAACACAATAATTGCTTCCCTAAATAAATAATAATCATGAAGACCGCGGTGGCCCCTCCCACCACTTACACATAGTTCTATCACCTTTGAATGCAGTAAAAGTGACACTGTTCGTCCGAGGAGGTACCACCGCCGTACCTGTTTAAATTTTCACGGGATTTATGCATTTTGTTAAATGTTTAATTCACTATTTCCAATTATTCTGATCATGGTTGTAGTGCTTTATTCCGTGCAGGATGGCTAACTTGATGTGCCGTCACTCGCCACAACCGGTGTACTATTACGAGTTCGCACACGTCGGAAACCACAGCCACTACGAAGACCCAAAAACCAAAAAACCTGTTGGTAAGTTATATTGTAATCAGTGATATGATTTTAAACTAATATAATCGCGAAATTTATAGATTTTACTATGTACCGGAAACTCTCTATTAACGATTTTTGATTTTTGATTACCGATATTCGCCGTAGCAACAATTCATACAATTGATTTGAAATATGGACAATCAAAAATCATAAATCGTTAATCGTGAGTACATAGTAAAATGTACAATCATTGATATAGTTGTAAAGTTCCTCCTTCAGTAGTCCAGAGTTCGCATCCCTGATTAGGTTTTAGTACTTATTTGGCCTAATTAAAATGTAACATTAATGTTAGCAGAACAACAATTCTGGAAAGATACCGCTGCCGCACTCGTAATTTGCCATTCCATTCTAGTATTTACCAAATTTGTCTGTCCCAGCGGCGGCTCACCACGACGACCTGATCTACTTGTTCTCGCTGAGCTACCGCTTCCCGCAGATCCCGGTGGATGACAGCCGGGACTCCAAGATGGTGGACATCATGACAGCTGTTTGGTACAACTTTGCTAGATACGGGTATGTTCTACTGCATTTACAAGTTAATGTTTGGTTTCACAGGGAAGGTACCATCTTTACACCCTTTTTTATTAACACGCGTTTATTAGCTTGGATTGTGTGTATGTATGTAATGGATTGTTTGAGCTTAATTTTCATTAATTTCCAGAAGTCTGATTAATTTGAAACTTTGCACACGTATCAAGGACCGATGACAATGAAATATGAAAAAAAAAATAGTTAATATAACTAAAAACACGCTTTTATAAAAAATCTAACTAAGAAAAAAAAAAAAATTGCAATGTAAAAAAAGCGTGGCGTGCATGGTATCAATAGACCACTGAAAAACACCCCACGTTTTTTTTAACTATGATTTATTAGAATGAAGCATTACGTATATGGAAAGATATCGTTGCCTGTTCACATATACATGACACATTAAAGAAATATGATTTGCGATTGATTAATTATTACTATTAAGTGCATACTCCTTTTCTAGTTTAATGTCGCACACTTGGCATCCACATCTGATTTTTCGTGTTTATGTATGTATTATAACTAAAATATCACTTGATTGCGATAAAACCTATACATCTAGTGTTCTCCACAAAGTTCTCAAAGATGTATGTAAGATTACATACGCCTCGATAGACACCAATGCTCACTTGATCAGCGTGGTGGATAGAGGCTTTCCCCTTCTCGTTCTGAGTACGCACGTAGGAGGCACGTGTTCAGAAATGACACATTAACTATAATAACACTTTCAACACTCATGGCTTCTTGGACACCCAGTGTTGTGTGTGCTACGGACACACGCATAAACACAAGCACTCAAGCTCGGTACAGAACGACATACGATATAATAACAGCTGGTATAATTATAGTTCAACTGGGGAGGTATCCCTGTTGCCTTCATGATCCGCCGTGAAGCAAATCTTGCTTCAGTTGAAAAGGTACGGTCGATGGCTGTACATAGCAGTGAGATAACTATACATAGCTATCTCACATACAGCCATCCCATAGTTTAGTCCTCTAGAGTATCAACGCAACTACGTACGTCGAGCTCAGATACGACATCAGTTGTGTTCCAGGTTGTTTGTGGATGTCGATGGGCTCCAGCGACTACATAACATCTGGTGGCCTGCCTTCTTGTTACATATCTATGTACCGGGTACTCACGATTAACGATTTTTGATTTTTGATTGGCGATATTTCGAACCATTTAACTGGCTCGTGGTCACGGCAGTTGACATATGCTTATCGTTCGTCTAGTTCGTTTTTTCTTTTTTGGGTTTGATATCACGACACACCACACTAAACTGTATCTTTACGTACTGAACTTTGCAATATTTGTGATTTATATAAACTAACCACTGGATTCCACGTTTGTCCTAACATAAAATCATCTTCTCTGTTGAAGTTCCTAGGATGCTTCTCGATCTCTATTGCCTCTCTTACTAAACGTTCCGCGGCGATAATCAGAGGTCCATGTACCTGTCTGCTATCCTGGATGTGTTTGGCATTATCTGGCTTAATGTAACTATATTTTGCTACTGTTATTTCCCCAGCGACCCAAATCCCCGCGGCGACACGCGCGAGCTGAGCGCGCTCACGTGGCCGGCCATGACGCCAGACAAACACACGTACCTGCGCATGGACCCCGCCCTCACCACGCACGAGAACCTCTCAGAATACCGCTTTGGAGTCTGGGAAGAACTCTACCCTATACAGTATTGATAATAAACGAATTGATACAAGTTTTGTGTCTATTTCTCTAAATAATATAAACGATGTCCCTCGTAGCGTCTACCTGTCTGTTCATGATAAAATCAAAAAGTACCGGACGGATTTTCTCACAGTTTTCAATAACAGGTGGAGTGATTCCCGAGGAAGGCTGGTGCATAATAACTTCTGTATTTTTTGTAAATTGGGAGAGCAATTTAACAGTTCAATTCAATATAGTAATTCAGTCATTGTTCGAAGTAGATATTTCTAATTGTTAGTATTTTCAACTAGGTAAGGACTGGATGCATGCATGAAAGAAAAATCATGTACGTAAATATAAATAAAACCCGAGCGAAGCCGGGCTGGGTCGCTAGTTTATTTAATAATTATGAGATTATGTTAGGTTTAACACTTTCCTTGCGGCGTACAACACTCCTATGTATGACTTGCCCAGCGCGCTCGCGGCGTGTACGCGCACACACCTGTGTCAGCTGCACGTGCAAGTTTATTTATGTCGGTGTTACAAGACTGAATACATTACGAGTGTATTCGTGGATTTTTTTTTAATTGCGAAAGATTAAGAAACTGGCATGCAGGCCGTCTGGTGTTAAGTGGTCACTGCAGCCCATGGACAACCACGTCCAATCTCAAATACAATAGAAGTTCTATTTAAGGATGGACGCGGATGCGTTCCTACACTTGAGGACTATGATGGTCGCCTCCAATAATGTGTAT
>DWON01006111.1:0-14193 GCA_018251015.1 Phocides pigmalion okeechobee
TCTCCAATCGAAACACAAAACATGAAGAACATGTCGCTTTACGGCGGGTTATAAAGGTAGCAGTGGTGCCGCCGCGGGCGAGGTCTAACAGCTCTACCACCTTTAAAATATTCTATAGTATTTTTATTACGATTATTAAATTGATATGTACTTGAATTCTTTTTCACGAGGTATTCTTTCTTATGTATTTTAAGTAAAGTTTTACAACATCGTTTATCCTATTCCACTCCTATTTTGTACCGGTCAGATATCGCGTCTAATCGCGAAATTCACAAAAGTAGGTATGCCTCTTCCTTATATAACACAGAACAAATCTGTATCGCTATTGGTACAAATGGCTGTCTGACGTTTTTTGGTGCAAATGATTTTTCAAAACAAAAAAAAAAATATCTCTCACTTTCACTATTTATTTGAATGAATTTTAGTAAGTTCATTTATTATATCATTTGTTATCATTAAAATATTAGTTAATATCTTTAGAAGTCATTTTTCAATTTAAGTAAACACGCATGGCGCCGTGACGGTCCAAAGTGACAGAAAATGTGCTGATTTGGTACAAGATGGCGTCGGAAAATGTGACGAGTTTTTCTTAACATTACCATAATGTTATTCTGTACGTCGATAAAGAATTTTCACTTCAAAAAGTACTTAAAATCTCTAATTACTAATAATTCATGAAAATAAAAACTTTTATTTGATTGAAAAGATCTCACTGGTGTATATGTTTCCAGGCTGCAAGCCGAACAAGACGTGTCCCGAGGGGACGGTGTACAACAACAGCTCCCTGGCGGAGTGCGTGCCGCGCGCCAAGTGCCGGCCGGTGTGCATGACGCTGCCGGACGGGAAGCAGGTGCTGGAAGGAGAGGTCATCGAAGAGGACAGCTGCCACACCTGCCGCTGCTCCAAGAAGACCAGGGTCTGCACTGGACAACCGTGCTCCACTGAAGCGGTGAGCCCGACAATAACTTTAACAAGTAGTAAGACTATAGTCGGACAGGGGAGATACCACCGTCGCCCTCAAGTTTGTTAGTGTTAATCTCAAAAATGGTTTAATCGATTTCGGTGCAGTTTTCATTAATGTATTGCTATTATTTTGATTAAGTTTACTTATGCATGTAGCTTCATTTGAATAAGCAAATAAGCAATCTCAATTTGAAAGTTACTGTACAAGAGAACTTTTAGAAAGTCTAGAAAAAGCTGAAAATTAACGCCAACGTCAACGAAATCGCGGGCAGTAACTTATAAATAGTAAATATTAAATTATTTTGTCAACTATTCATATACTATATATTATATGCATATAGTGCTATAAGCTATATTAATGCATTATGCATGCACTTACAATGACTATAAATAAAAAAATCTATTTAATCAATGTGTTCAGAAGCAGCTACGTTAGCATTTTTACTAGTTATGTTGTGTTTTGTGTGCTTTATTCATAGTGTTATTTTAATGACAGACAACCCCTGGAAGCACGCGGCCCACAGAGACGACACCTTACGACCAGCCCATGAAGTGCGCCACCGGCTGGACCCCGTGGGTCAACCGCGGGCCGCCGGAGATCGGCCCCGCGGGACAGTCCATTGACAAGGAACCTCTTCCGAAGCCCAATGAACTGGTAGGTTAAGGATTCTTATTCAGAATTGAACATCTAACCATTTTTAAGCCAAAAAAAATATTCCTTATCACTTTTTATTTAAATATAGCTTTTTACACTGATAATGACCAAAGTAGAGTTTTGTTGTTCTTCTATGGATTCCACAATTGTTTTTGGTCCTTCGAGCAGGATGACATGTGTTATGTATTGCAGTTAACTTAATATCATCACGATAATTTCTAAATTTCTATAGTAAAGGAATTCTTGTATTTCGGTGAAAATATGTTGTAGCCAATTGCGAATGTGCCTACCATCCTGGTCCTCAAGAGTCGCAACGCATCTCTCCTTTCGACCCTATCTCCTTTCGACCTTAAGTACGACAGCGGTCCTTTATGACGTCAATGGGCAAAGCATACATTTTTATTTTTTATTTTACTACGTAATGGGTACTCACGATTAATTAATTTTGATAGCAATATTTCATATACATACGGCCTAGAGTTTGCTCTTGCTCCTTTCTCACGTAATAAAATACATACATATGTTCGATGAATGAATGTCTGTGTGTCCAGGAAATCGGCAGTCCGATGTGCAAGGCGGACATGATGACGGCCATCGAGTGCCGCACGGCGGACGAGCACCGGCCCGCCAAGGACACCGGCCTCGACGTGGAGTGCAGCCTGGAGAGGGGGCTCGTCTGCGAGGAGAAGACCGCCTGCCCCGACTTCGAGATACGCGTCTACTGCAACTGCACTGAAGGTCAGCTCGCAGTCATGCTCATAACACCTGCCAACCAACTTGTCTCTAAATATTCAAAACAAAGTCCTCCGTCGCATCTGTCTGCCTGTCTGTTCATGATAAACTCAAAAAGTGCTGGACGGATTTTCTCGCAATTTTCAACAACAGGTAAAGTGGTTCTCGAGGAAGATTTTGGTGCATAATAAGTAAGGTTTTTCTGTAAATTATGTGAGAAATTAAGCAGTTAAATTCAATATTATAATTAAGTCGTCGTTACAAAGACACGTTTGTAATTGTTAGTGTTTACAACTAGGTAATGACTGCATGCATGTATTAAAGAAAAATAATGTAAATAAATATAGACTATTATCCGAGTGAAGCTGGGCCGGATCACTAGTTAAATTATAAAATGATTTACAGTTTGTCGTCACAAAATGTATTTTTTATTTTAACCCAAATGTGTAATTTTGGTATTATAAAACACAACTGCAATGGATGGACAGACGGACGGATAAACAGACTAATAGATAGACAGGCACATATAGACAACTAAAATTATGTAAATTTCTCTTTGTACATCTATCCGTAATAAATTTTAGCAAAACATGTATCCCACCTGTTCCAGAGCCGTTCCAGTGCCTGGACTCGGAGCACCCGAACTACCCGCACCCGACGGACTGCAGCCAGTTCTACGAGTGCACGCCGGGGCCGGCGAGCGCGGCGCGGCCGCACGCCGTGCTGAAGAGCTGCGCGCCGGGGCTGCTGTACCACCCCGCGCTCATGGTGTGCGCCTGGCCCGCCGCCGTGCTGGCCGCGCGCCCCGCCTGCGGCGCCGCCGCGGGCCCGCCCGCTACCGCCGAGGCCGGTCCGTGTTGCAAACTTCGTATTCAGCGAAACAAAATAGAGGAGTAACGATATACATATATGTGCAGTGTAGCAATCGGGCGTGCAGGCCAGCCGATGTTGAGTGGTCGCTGCAGCCAAGATATCCACTTAAAACCTAAAGACTGAAGCGGTAGTCTGAGGTTATATGCGGATGCGTTACTACTTTTGAGAACTGAAATTGTTGACTCGTTTTTAAATATAAATGGCAAGCGATACCTCTCGAATCGACATACGAGTTGCTTCATGACGGAACATGAAGGCATCAGTGCCAAGAACGCTGGCTGTATCGTGCGCTAAAGAGCGATCGCAATTTACCTGAAATATGAACCAGCTCTTATCATCCTCGTTTTATAATTTAATATCTGTACGCATACAAAACCGATTATTTTTTGCTTGTTTGTTTGATTGGTAACATCGGTCAGATAAGAAAATGTACTTTTAAATTGGAAAAGTCATTTATTGAGGTAGATCGTATGTAACATCACAAGTCTTTTTGAAGTAACAGTGTTAGCATGTAAAACTGCCGAATACAATTAGTATGTAATTTTTGTCAATCATTTTTTCTTACGTTGCAGATAGTAGCACGTCGCCTGAAATGGAAACAACGCCAAGGTTTCCGTCTACAGGTTCAACGCCAACGATCCCGTCTTCGCCTACAACGCCGACCATCCCATCTACGCGCACAACGCCAACAATCCCGTCTACGCCAACAACGCCAACAATCCCGTCCACACCCACAACGCGGACTTCACCGGTCCCTACAACGCCATTTGGATCTACTAATCAGACGAGTATGTTTTACATATCCCCCATTTCCGAGGACACTGTGTCATCTTAATTTCTCTATTTTAAAAGAGACATTTTTTAAACATTTGATCGATTCAAACTTTTTAACACTTTCACTGCAAGGCTCATGTAAAGTCAGCGCTCCGGGAGGTGGCCCTAAACTTGGAGTTGTTTTCTGTAGAAAGAAGAATTCACAGAAATATTGTATTTTGTAGCATCAGTGTAACATCCACGAATACACAGAGTGTAATGTCTGTCATACAAATTTTTACATACAAGACAAGTGTGTACAAGCCGCAAACGCGTTACGCCGCAGAGAAAGTGTTAACAGGAAAGATCTCAGACCAGATCAGAAAATGCATTAATATTCAAAAAAAAATTTTTTGTTGTTTTTAGCAGGGAGCACAGACGCGACAACGCTTGCGTGTCCCCCTGGACAGGTGTTCCTGGACTGTGCGTACCCCTGCGACCAGCTGTGCGAGCACTTCAAGGTCACGCTGCAGAAGAACAACCGCTGCACCAGGGGAGAAGTAAGTTTCCTCCACTAAGATAGGTGGCAAGAAAGTTTACAAACCACTCAATTGGTTGCTGTTAAAGATATTTGTGAACATCTGTAATAGACTCCATATAGTCGATTGTTCGACCCAGGAGGTACTTCTGCCACTCTCATAATCCGCCGTAAAACTCCTGGGTTTTTGTGTAGCCGTGATTTACTATACGCGATCATCTCAATCCACAGGAGTAGTCTATTGCTACGAACTAGGTCACTTACTTAGGCTACTTAACATCAGTTGGCTTGCATGTTCGTTTACTATACTATATACTTACATAACAGAAACATATGAGATAAAAACAGAAATAACAGAAGAAATAGAAAAGGAAATAGTTTATTCATATAATTATTGTACATAAACATTACCATTGTTGAGGCGTCCTCGGTCTTCCGTATCTCACAATATTGTCTATAGTACTCGTGTTATATGCAACACCAAATTCGACTATACTGTACTATAACCCAAGTTGTCCAAATTTAGAAATGTGTGGAGGGCTGCGTGGACGAGGCGGTGGCGAGCGGGGGCTGCGAGCGCGGCGCCCGGTGGCGGGACGAGAAGACCTGCGTGCAGCTCAAGGATTGCACCTGCGATTCCCTCGGGACCGTCGTCAAGGTTAGTAGCTTTACTAGCGGTTGCAATAGCTTGAGATAATATTTAACATATATTTATTTTAATACCGAAACTATTTATTTATTCCACTCCATACCTAATTAAGGAATAATTATTAAATATAGTTTTATCAGAGGGAAGATAAGTTTAAAACACAAAAATAAACAAAGCTTTACAATAATTCCAATTCCAAGTTTATTATAATCGAAAGAACTGATACATCAATTAGTTTTATGAAGAAAAGAAATAGGCAAAAGCACTAAAATACGATAAAGCAAAATAGCTCATGTCTACCCTCAATGACTAATAGAGTTGTGTCCGCTCTGACTGTCGGTTAGCAAATGAATCAGTTCAATTAATGCTGCCTTTTTTATACTAAATTGAACTACCTGCTGGGGATACCCGCTTAACAATAGACTCTTTCAATAATCACTTTCCATGTTTCATATCTATTGGACTGTCCCTGTAGCGCGGGAGCAGAATAGCGCTACGGTGTCTCCTGCCTGCCCAATGAACAGTAGAGGGCTATTATAGTTCGGCCGGGGTATAATCCAAAGATTATGACGGAGCAGAGAGGATCTGCCTCGAGGCCCGTATTCCTCTCCCCAAAAAAGTTGGGATGTCCCCTAATGTTGCTGATCTGCTGAGCCTTTTATGATGGATTATTCTAATGTCTATTGTCTAATGTCGCTTTGTCCCCAGCCGGGCGGCGTGACCATCAACGGCTGTGAGAAATGCCAGTGTCTCGACAACGAGATGCACTGCGACACCTCCGAGTGCGTCAGCTACACCGTAGTGTACTCTTCCCTCCAACCAATGATCTCCACTGAAGCCCAGCGCACCATCTCCACGATCAACGCCACTCCGGTTCAAACTACCCTCTTCAGCACAATCACACACACCCCAACGACCATAGGTTCAACTTACAGTCCTACATTCTCCACGCCAGCTGTTTCAACTTCAGGCACAGTTCAAGAAACTTCCAGCAGTACGAGTTATACCAAAGCCCAGACTACCCACACGCCTGGACTTTCGACCAACTTTACGACAGCAATGCCAACCTCCCCTACGGTCCCTTCGACAGTACCCTCAACGCCGTCTACAGCGACTACGACAGCACCCACGACTCCGACGATAGCGCCCACGACGATAATTATGGTCACTACTGTGTCACCACCACCGGAGTGTAACCCCGAAAGGTGAGTCTAATTCAAATTCAAATTCAAATTCAAATATTTTATTTCATTGTAAGAGTATTTACATACACTTAATGAACGTCAACTGTACAGTCAGTGTAAAATTAGTACATCGGCTTTGAGCGCCCTGTTGGCTAAGGTAGACCGGGAGAAAAAAGCCGGCGGAAAAAAACAACATTGTAGTGAATTGTCGATTAAAGTTAATTATCAGTCGTTAGTAATTAATCAATTACAATTGAATTATTTGTATAGATAGACAATTCCGTGATAACCACAATGATTATATGATTTTATACTTATGTTCAGTAACAGGCTGGTACGTTGAATAATAAATGATAGAAGTTATTTTCAATTTGTACAACGGGCGTAAGTGTGATGACTTGCAAACACTGAACCAGATACAATTGAGTGATGGATAAGTGGATAAATAATGGATTTATAAATAACAAATGAGTTTGATCTCCTACGTTAAGACATGACAGATTACGGCCTAGAGGCTAAGTTTACTTACATATAACTACTTCTGTTTGCTAACGTGCAAGTCAATGAAAGTCCGGCTCGAAGGACCAATAATAATATCAGTTTTTCGATGGTAGAACAATAGTTCGAGAAGACGCACCATAAACGCTCTCATAACCCACCGTGAAAAAACTATTGTATTTTAGTTGGAAAAATGCGGTTGTCGGCTACAATTACAGTGAAGATTACCATCTTAATCATCAGGAGTAGAAACGCCTCTACGTATAACAGATAGAACTTCAGGTTCTATTTGAAGTCGTATATGGATGTTCATAGGACCTAGCGATATAACATCAGGTGGTCTGCATGCTCATTTACTACTCTTCTCACATAAAGATAGCTTCTGTCTGTTGATGATCGAGATATCAATATTATAAAAAAGCTAGTGTTAGTGAAAAATAATATTCAAATAATTAAAGGTATTAGGTTTCCAAGGTATTTTGTAAAATGTTATTATGGAACATAAGTTACAGCTTAATGGCTTCCAAATCGGCCGAACCAACCACTAATATTGAAGGTTGCAGGTGCAAAACGACTGCAGCTGAATCCTTAATATCGTCGAACACGAGATAGGTTGGATTATACTCAGAGCATGGAATAATTTTGATATTATTAGATACTTTAATAATGTTATTTCCACTTGACTACACTCAGAAAAATAAACACGAATTAATAATTCAGTAACGTCCAGCGCAGTCGGGAATTGGATGGGTGAGCATTAGTGGCTAAACGTAATGTATTCTTCTCATGTTAATGCATATTCAATAATCACTGGCCGGGCAGCCACTGGCGGAGTTGCGGATACGTGCGCAAGCGTTCCCATGGCCCCGCCACTCTATGGCGGCGTGAACATTCGTCGGTATTTTACCCTTCCGATCGCCCCGTGGCGGAAGACACTCGTTCCAGATTTTCCAACGAAAAAAGAAATACAATAATTACAAGATTTTTTTAGCATTTTTTGCATGGTAGTGGAATCTACACAGTTCCACCGGGAGGTACCATCGCAAAACTCATTTAAACTATGACGCTTACTTTGTTTGTTGAAAGGTTTAGTTGCCGGCTCACTAAACAATGAGGCGACTACCTTAGTCCTAAGGAATAGAAGCGAAGTTGTGATCGACTTCAAGTTGGACTTTTGTTCTTTATGGAGTTTCCCATAAATGTTCATGAGCGGTAGTGACATTTTACCAGGTTGACAGCATGTTCGTTTGCTACTTCATTAAAAACAATTTAACAGCTTAACAAGCGCTAACACAGAAAAGCATACAAAATTTCGCCACCAGTGGTCACCCATCCCAAAATGTACCACACTCGATGTCGCTTCGCTTCACTGATCGATCTATTTCACCGTACGGGGTTACGCACGCAACGTAACAGGTACGTTAATAAAATTACATCTCCAAAAACAATTCCAGCTTTCATTCGCTACGAGTACGCCGTCATATAAATCGCGGTAACGGCCACTTTGCTCCGCCGAAGCTCTACTAAATTGCTCCTCCTACTCTGGAAATTGATTACAGAACACAATATACTCTAAACAAATACGTTACAGAGTATTAAAGGTGGGAGAACTATAGTTCGACCGGGGAGGTACCACCGCCGCCTTCATAATCCGCCATAAAGCATTACTTGTGTTTCGGTTGGAGAGGTGCGGTTGTCGACTACACTTTGAAGCGAGACGATCATCTTAGTCCTCTGGATTAGCAACTTATCTACATACGTTCGAGCTCATATAGGATTTCGGTCGTGTTTGTGGTTGTACGGGGTTGTCTATGGGCTGCGGCTACTTAACATCAGGTTTCTCACATAAAAAAATGTTAATTTAACCTTAAATCCAGGAAAAACATGGTCAAAGTAAGACATAGATGACGCGTCCTATAACAGGATATTTTTTCTTGGAGGTTTCTTTAATGTCTTTCAATCGACTTAAAAAAGAGGTTTTAAATTCAGTTGCACTTTTCCATGAAGTTAGTCCTCCGTCATTTATTAATCAACTAGTTTCTGTCCACGCCTTTATACAGTAACCTTAAATTTTCGGCTTGCCAGATTTATAACAGCGAACATTACTCATGTAGGTGTATCTCTGTATCTCATGTATCCCTAAATTTTGAATAGACCTATTTATTTATTTATAGACCGATTGATATGAAACAAACACTAAATGTTAAGTGATGCTTACTACAGTAGTGAAAGCCACACCGCAATCTAATGGATTGCGCTGTGGCCGTTTATGACATGAACGCGCACGAACACACAGACAAACAAACAATTTGATAAATATTGTCACGAGTTCTGTTGCGTTAATAAACCCCTTTTTATAATAGTTTTTGTGATCAGTAAAAATTTAACTATATGTCTATACATAGATACTAATAGTTAATGTGTTCTGTTTCTTTAAAATTATAGACAAAATAATATCGTTAATAAAAATAGGGAAAGATATTTTGTATTGGACTTTAAATTAAAATCGAGTAATCTATCTGTGAAATACATTCATTTGTGTGAGTGTGTGTATGTGTGTGTGTGTGTGTGAGAGAGAGAGAGAGAGAGAGAGTGTAGGAGTGTGTGTGCGTGCGTGCGTGTGTGTGTGTGTGTGCGTGCATGCGTATGTGTGTGCGTGCGTGCGTATGTGTATATAAAGACGCAAATAACAAAACATTTGGCAGAAATTAGCACCAGTTAAGGTCCAAATCAAATGCAATTTATAAAGTCAGTTTTTAGTTCAAATTACCGTTGTTTTTCATAATAAAGTTCTTTATGAAGCACTAGCAAATGTCAAGGATACTTCATTATTGCAACAAACTTTACCCCTTCACTATAATCCACTTCCACTAAGCTGTGACTTCACATCCAACTAACTTCAAAGTACCTCATTAAGTAGTTATAGGAGCGAAGTGCCAGCAGACGTGATGTGATATATGTTTAATTTATTCGAGACTAGCGAACCGCCCCGGCTTTGCATGGGTTCAACGTACGTACTATTGCAGAGTCAGTGTAGTGATTAATAAATATAATTATAATAAAACTGTATTAAATGCGGGAGAAGTATAGTTCCACCGGGGAGGTACCGCCGCCGCCCTCATAGCTTTACTTGTATTTAGGTTGGAGATGTGCGGTTGTCGGCTACACTTTGAAGGACCATCTTAGTCCTCAGGAGTGTACGTACTACATTAGTACGTAGTACATTCGAGCTTAGAAAGGGTTTTGATCGTGTTTGTGATTGTACGGGGACGTCTATGGGCTACTTAATATGAAGTGGCTAGCATGCTCATTTGTTACTCTTCACACAAAAAAATGTGTTCTACAAAACTAAGATTGTTGCGGAATTTAAACATTTTCCTAGATAACGGGTACTCAAGATTGACGATTTTTGATTTTTATATTGCCGATATTTCAAACCAGTTGCGAGGCTCATAGTAAAACTCTAGTTTTGCCGTGACCTATACATAGTAATAAGATGTATATTATATTGTACATATTCATAGCTATATTAAAAAAGTTTAATTTAAAAGTCTAATAAAAAATCACCCATATTTTACCACCCTTAAGGATGACATTTTCTTTTCAAATGTTAATGGTGCCGAACAGAACGTACACCCTTCTATTAAAAAAATATTTTTCTAAATAGTTAAGTTATGTGATAACAAACATAAATTTAAAAAACACCACATTGGGAGCTTTATATATTTAAAAAATCCATTAAAAACGAACAAATAATTCCTAAGAAACTTTGTATCTGACATTATTAAAAATTTCCTCTCACTTTTCTAATTAAAAACGCCCTGTATTCATTTCTAATAGGTAAGTAAATAGTCTCAGATGTCTGTTCCGTGTATACCTTAGTTTTCAAGAGCATTTTGGTATTCTGCCATGTAACTACAAACCTCGTTTACTTAATTAAAAAGTTACAAGATTCCAAATTATTTTCTTTATAGTCGGGTGAAAAGTTTTACTAAAATATATAAGTAATAACCAAGTTGGTTCTGGGCTTAATTAAAATTTTCTCTACAGTAATAAAATCGGCCTAATTTTACCAACAAGAACATTACTTACCTCTTTAAACCACTTGCTCCGTTGTCAACGAGCGGCGAGAAGTGGAGTCATTATTTTTAGAATTCCACAGCAAAATATTTTTAAATGGAATCCATATAATTTCGTCATGTCCATCTGTCTAGCTATTCGTAAGTTTTGGTCGTTTTACTCGGATTTCATTCAAATGAAAATTAAAATACTCTATTTCATTATCAGTTTAATTAAATGTCAAGAATAGAATGTAAAATCAATACATCGGCTATCAATTCAATGCACACATTGAAATATATGAATAACATTATATGTGGTAACGGATTGTCGCAAAGTAGTTTTAACAATAACAGACTACATTTTATTTTTATTCTCGGGACCGTCTCTTTTGCAAATTTGTAAATGACATTGACATATCATATTTTTCAGACCTCTTTTCTTTTCCAAAGATATAGATAGCAGCACAGGCATTTTAACACTTTTCCTACGGCTTAAAATACTGCTGTGTAATGCGCTATGCAACACGCAACGCGCTTGCGGTTCGTACACCTGTGTTGTACGGACAAATCTGTATGAATTGCAAGCGAACAAAAGTGCTGTATATACATTCGTTACGTCTGTGTATCCGTAGATGATACACAGATACTAAAAATGCACTATTTCAGTGAATATTAAAATATTGTTCGGTGAATTGTCAACACATCTTTAGTCCAAAGAAATAAGCTCCAGTTTAGGGCCACCTCCCGCAACGCTGACCTGATCTTATTTATGATCGCTGCAGTCAATGTGTTATTAACTTATCGCTATCTCGTCCATAGTACAACAGTAACTTATCCCAAGTTTCCGAAATACCAATCCGAGATACCATCTGTGATCAACATCAAAGGAACATTTTTAGAGCCATAAAGTAACTGAATCTTATTACACGGCCATATTATGTAAGGAATAACTTAACTAAGCGATTTAAGTAACTCACTTAAGCGTTTATACACTCTATTGCGTTGCATTAAAGTTCAAATTTGTTTAGCTGTCGTAAGGGTCTGTATCCGAATATAAGTTTACTCGAGATCTGTGTGTTATCAAGGGAAACAGCTGCTGTCGCCGCACTTTGGTGTTTACTCCCAAATCCCTGTTTAAGTGTTTAGTTTGAAATGGACCTCGAAAGTATTTCTACGTGTTACAATTACATCGTTTTGGATATAGAAAACGAAATGAATATAATATCAATATTGAAAATTATTTAGAACATACGAAATTGGTCCTTAAATAATCATTGTAAAAAGACCTAGTGTAAAAACAGTGATTACTTAAAAGATAAACGCATGGTCTGACCGGCTTCAGCTTTATTGGCTCTAAAATTTAATGTTTTATTTGTAATTGTCATTTTTAGCGATAGAAAAGAACAGTTTTGGAGTTTCTTTCGCTACCTCTTCTCCAATAAAATACATCTTACGAGTCGGTTGTAGTACATATATTGACATTCGAAAAGTATTCTGTAAAGAATCTAGTTTTAATAAAAAACTTTTGATTTTGATTTTTGATTACTCGTATTTACATCGCGAGATTCAAGTTCTAGAGGCGTAGTTCCAAATACCTTACTTTGTAGAATACATTAAACTAAATCACTTCACTTCACATTTATTCACTAAACATTTAGTGTTTGATTTATTTCAATTGGTCTATAAACAAAAGAAATGATATCAAAAACGGAATCAAGCAAAAAGAGCGCTGTAAAAGCGATGCCATCAATTTATACACACTGAATCATGTAAATAGCGCTGAACAAACTTGGAAGCGAATGCGACAATGCATCGCATTTACATAAGAAATTTGCACATTTCAGAGTAGCTGGGAACTCAAACACTGGATCACGTTTAAAGTTTGGCAGACGGTACGGCATGCATACACGTTTTAATTCATATGACATATCCCATTTGCGACCAGTGTGACATCTTAGAACCACGATTTTACGGGAGACGATTTTTAAACTTGATCGATTTTAATATTTTTTTATGTAAGTAGTAAGTAAGTTATGTAATATTTTTTATGTAAATCAAAAGTAATGCAAAATTCAGTGCGTAAAGATACAGTTAGTGTGATACGTCGTGATATAGAACCTAAAGAAGAAAACTAACTATAATAACGATATATAGATAGATAATATACCATTACCAACTGTCAACAGTTTCCCTCGCTACCGTTGCTTAGCCGCGACCGTGCGACCCAACTGGTTCGAAATATCGGCGATCAAAAATAAAAAATCGTGAGTACCCGGTACATAGTAAAAGTATATGTATATAGAATATGTATTTAACCACATACATTATATAACAAACCTGCAATGCCACAGAGTAAAAAAACTTCCATACGCCAGCCAGTAATACTGCAAATCAAACGTAAGTTACGGATGAACGAAGTTTAATTACGAGCCCGAGGGCGCATTCGGTGCGTTGAGTTCGATGTCCATTGCACTGTATGATATGAAGGGTGGTAAGGTTATTGACATCATATTTTTATCTTCAATAGATATGTATACAAAGAATAAAATTGTGACAGATCGCTGTCTGTACATTAAAGATATACGAGAGGAACTATTATAAGAGCCTTTATTGATACAATAGAATTATGCGATTTTAAACTAATATCATCGCGGAATTTATACATTTATATACATATTTTAATATCAGATGGCTACATTTGAAGCGAGGCGACCATCTTAGTCCTCAGGGGTAGCAACGTATCTACGTTCGAGCTCAGATATGATTTCGGTTGTTTGTGGTCGTACTTGGATGTCTATGGGCTGCAATTACTTAACATCACGGGTTTGTATGCTCGTTTGTTACTCTTCTCATAAAAAAGGTTGCCTGCGCATTTGCTACTTTCCAACATAAAAAGCAAAAAATCATGTAAATATCCCCAATGCTGTATTAACTACTAATTTACAAATATGAAAGTCGCATACTGAATTCTTGGCAACATTTTTCGAAACAAAATGGACGCCGGTGTAAGATTTTATTAATCTGATTTGCAACGAGAACGCTGCATTGAATACTTAGCAATATTGTAGTGAACTACACGATGAAGATAATCTACATTCAGACGGTCTGCCAAGTTCAGAAGCGAACCATTCCAATAACGACAATCGTTATATAGTTAAATATTTTTATTTCCATATATAGAATATATATTAACCGGATTTTATCTTGGTCTTGTGTGTGTGTGTGTGTATGTGTGTGTGTGTGTGTGTGTGTGTGTGTGTGTGTGTGTGTGCGTGCGTTCGTGCGTG
>DWON01006112.1:0-14191 GCA_018251015.1 Phocides pigmalion okeechobee
GACTGACTGACTGACTGACTGACTGACTGACTGACTGACTGACTGACTGACTGACTGACAGACAGAAATAGACAAATAAACAGACAGATAGACAGAAAACAAATTTACATAATTTTAAAGGGTTAAAACGATATCATCTTATTAAATCATCCTATCTGATTATAGATATGTGTAAAATCCAAATACTAAAGTATTACTACATAGTCCTTACAGTTGTCTAATACAGATTTATTGTAACTTCTGAGGACATATTCATAACACCTCACATAATAAATATATAGGTAAAAAGTGCTATTTATTCCACTTGAACCAAAATTTATCATCGTTATCTCTTATAATTAACGTGCAAAACAAATTTAGATAACTTAATTCAGTAATCTTAAATTTTGATAACATTGCTAACCAGATACTACAATCAGCGACATTATACTTTAAAAAAAGTAACAACTATGGTTTTAAAAATACTCTAAGTATTTTTAAAATATACATTTTTATGAACAGTCCATCTCATAATATATGCCCACTGCTGTCCAAAGATATTGTATATATTTATCTCCACATAAAATAAGGCTTTTGTAGAGTAGGACAGATGTATCAAAACTCAAAAGTATCTTGACAGTAGCTTATGTAGAAGACTGTACTGAGATTTATATGTGCATAATTTATATCTATGATAATATACATAAAGATGTCTTCCGTAGCTCTTTGGTCACTATTCCGGGCAGCAAAGCAAAGGGTTTCTGGCTAAATCGATGGAAAACCAATTACCCACATGAAAAATTTAGATTTTTATCCTGGATCCCCGAGTATTGATTTATATGCTTTGTGTCCGTCGTACCCATGAGACTGGGAATCCGAGCATATTATTATAAGTATAGAGAATAATATTGTCGTTTTTATAAAATCTAAGTACCCAAAAACATGCAACTCACTGCGAAACCATTAACAGCAGCGATGATGGGTTTCCCACAGTTGGAAACTTCCTCCCACTCCTGCAGGAACCCGCCCTTCTGGTTAGAGCTGTATGTATTGTTCTGCATCTCCTTGATGTCTGCACCAGCCGCGAAAGCCTTCTCGCTGCCTGCATACCATTACATACTTGGATTATTTGGTTTATCATCTCTTTTCTTTTTTTTACTTTTTAACTTTTTTTATTTTCAGCTTTTGTCATCTTCTAACTTATCTTGGTCTAGTAGGAAGTGACCTAAACTGTTGGCTTAACAGTTGGTCGTGGGTTCAATTCCCTCCCACTATGTATGATATTAATATTATATTGTTAGATTTATCAATTGCTTCATCATTATAGATGTCATGTCTTGTAAAACTTTTCCAAGGCATGATAACAAATACTTGTTGTCATTGTTAATCTTAATTACCCAGTTATTCATATTGAGAAAAGAAGAAGCAATTCACAATCCACATTTTAATTGTTTTACCGTTTGAGGTCTGCTGGATTATTATGAAGAAAAGAGTAATAATGGCTAAAAATTATATTATAAGACAAAAATAAATATAGAAACTTAAAAACGTATAACTTATTGCTGAGAAAAATAACAATGCACAAAAACAAAAGAAGAAAACAAAGCAATAACTAAATTACATTGTTTCCTTTTTTATATGCGGCCTGCATTCTTAACTTAAACAAAGAGGTTTCTATCACTCACATTGTTGCTTCAGTATATAATATTTTCGATAGCAATTTCATGATATATGTAACTAAGTACCTGTGATCACAATAGCAGCAATGTTGGCATCATTGTCGAAGTCTTTCACCGCCTTGCCAAGTTCAACGAAGAGTGGCTTGCAGAGTGCATTTAAGGCTTTAGGTCTGTGTAATTCTATTAAACCTACATTTTTCTTTGCTCCAACAACATTTATTTTAATATTTTCATATGCTGGGGCTAAAACAGACAGCAAAGAAAAAGTAATAAATACAACATTTTATTACCTTAATGTTATCATATGTTCCTTTCAGAAGATAAATGTATAAAGAATTTTTAAAGGCAAGAGAACTATAGTTGAACGGGGAGGTACCATCACCGCCTTCATAATCCACCGTAAAGCATTAACTTTTATTTCGGTTGAAGAGTTGTGGTTGCTACACTTTGAAGCGAGGTGACCATCTTAGTTCTCAGGAGTAGCAACGTCAGATGGAATTTCAATCGTGATTGTGTTTGTACATGGATGTCTGTGGGCTGTGACTACTTTACATCAGGTTGTTTGCATGTTTGTTTGATACTTTTCGCACAAAAAAAAGGTATCTAATTGTAACATTTGTTTTTTTATATAAGACTAGTCCCTGCATTACAATGTTAATCTACATCCATATTCAAAGAAAACTGAAGTGGGCACTCCTGTGAACTATGATGGGCACTCTGTTTCAAAGAGTATCCAGAACAATCGCAAATCTCTATTAAAATACAAGAGTTGTTTCTCAACCCTTTTATGTTGATGGAGACTTGAAATTATATCTTGTATCTTGATGGAGTTGATTAAGAGAGGAGCCAGTAAACTCCTTAGGTCAATCGTGTTTTTACCACCTCTTAAAAGCCTGTGTTATCCTATCTATGATTGAAATTCTCTTGAAAAGCCATCAAGTGATCTTTGCTCCATAAATTTTGAACTGTTTGTTGAAGTTACATATTTTATAGATAGCAGATAAGGCATTGTGTGTTTACAAATACGTGGGTTGACGATAGAGAGAGTGATCAAGATAACAAAATGATTATGTAACTAACTGTGCCATGATATAAGATAAAGTATAACATATATACGATAAGTTTGTTCAAGTTTTAATTATCAAAATTTATCATTGAAAATAAGAAATTGAATATGACAAACTCAAGATGATGAAATAGAATTCCTATACTAAGTCTTACACATCACCAGTGTGTACACAATTCAATTTCTTAGAATTGGTACTGGTTAAAAGTGGACAAAGATATCAAACTTGTACCAAGTGCCCTTTTTTATTTGAGAAGAGTAGCAAATGAGCATGCAAACCACCTGATGGTAAGCAGTTGCAGCCCATAGATATCCGTATATAACCACAGACACCACCAAAATCCTATCTTAGCTTGGATGTAGATACGTTGCTACTCCTGAGGACTAAGATGATTGTCTCCCTTCAAAGTGTAGCCACACCTATTCAACCAAAGCCAAGTAATGCTTTATGGCAGATTATGAGGGCTGCAGTGGTACATCCCTGGTCAAACTATAGTTCTCCTTAGTTTAATATTTTATTACAACATTTTTATGTTAGAACACAAACAAATGAGTGTGCAGTCCACCTTATGTTAAGTGAATGTAGCTGTGGACACAACTGATCTCAAAAAGGTCTTATGGACTATTTTATGCTGTATGAAGATGCATGCTGTTCTGATGACTAAGATGATCTTCTTGTTTCTAGGTAGCCATTAACTGCACACCTCAAATTTGAAAGAAGAATTATTTCACAGGATTACCTAGGATTTTTTCAGTGGTTTACCTTCTAGTAAAACTACTTGCACATCATCATTCTTGAGTATATGCATTTGTGTGGGTGTGGATGTGTCTGTGGGTGTGTAGAGGTGAATGTAGGGGGGTGTGAACAAGGTGTGCATGGGTATCAAATGGCATGGACGATATAAGAAAACTATTTGATGCTTACTAATACCGAGTATTTACCTATTTTTGCTTAAGGTGAGTGAAGTTAACTAAGACTTGGTAGATGACGTACATTATGCTTATGTTAATACGATAAAAATAATTAACTGGTGTATAAATAACTTCTTGGTTATCAAAGTAACACATACCTAAGAATACTAATTATGTATGAAGACATGTTTTAAATATTATGCTAAAAACCTATAATGACCTTGGCGAAACCAGTTTTCAATAAATTACCTGTGCTGTAGAACTTTATAAAACCGGTATTCGCAGCAGCAGCGGCACGGCTGGTGTTAAACACATTTTTTCCTATTAATAAACGAGTTACTGAATTCACGGAAGCCATTTTTCAAATATCTATCAATGTCTCACTTCTCTTGCCGCGTGTCAGTATCTAAGTAATAAGATAACTTTTAAATAACTAATTGTATTACATGAACTTTGATACGATCAATGTGTAAGTACTTGCCGAGTTGCTGTCTGTCACCCGGCTTGACTGATAATAAACTGATAAGAGGTTTAAAACTATAAATGTCAAATATTTTTCACATATATGGATTCCAAATTTTCTGTTTAATTAAATTATACGAATTATGAACAATAAATAGTAATATTTCATATATTAACTGTTTCCATTATGAATATTTATTTATCTTAAGTCTAAGATTAAGTTTTAAACTATAACAAAGAGTATAAGAATCAGAGACAATAGTAAATATATACGTATCTGTGTTAAAAAAGTTTTCATCTTTCATCCGTTATGTCAATGTCATAATCGTGTGTAGATTATTTTTGCAGTTTTCTGAATTGCATGAAGTTTTATTATTGTTTAGTTGTTAATACGATTTTTGTTCCAAAATTAGTCTATTGTGATCGAAGAGATGGCCAATAAAATAAAATACTTCATTTTAACCGGCGATCCGGGTTAGGTATTAACTAATTTCACGACCAAATTAATTATATGTGTCTTCATTTCTGTCCTTGCATGTTTCGTCATTATGATTTAATTTTATAGGCGTTGGCAAGACAACCATAATAAAGAAAATGTCCTCTCTTATGAACGACAGTAGCATAAAAACTGTAGGTTTTTACACTGAAGAGGTTAGAAATAATAGAGTACGAGAGGGATTTGATGTGGTCACTTTAGACGGAGCGCGCGGCCGCCTCGCAAGAGACCAAGGTCTTTTAAACGGTCCAATAAAGTACAAAGTTGGCAAATATGGAGTACTAATCCAGGAGTTTGAGAGTGTCGCGATGCCAACTATCAATAAGGTAAATGCACGTGTTACTTGACGCGAGTCTATTATTTTAACTTTATCCCTGCGGCGTACAACACTCCTGTATATAGCGCGGCGCAACGGCGCTTGAACACACCTGTGTTGTACGTACTAATCTGAATGGACTACGGGCGATTAACTGTGTTGTGTTTACGGCGGAGCTACAATATTGGAGATAGAAATGACGTCTGTGTATTCAATACTACACTGATGCTAAAACATACAATATTTCTGTAAATTATCGGTGCATCTGTAGTATACAGAAAATAGCTCCAGTTTAGTGCCGCCTCCCGTAACACTAATATGAGAGCCACAGTTGAAAGTGTTAACTATTATTAACAATTGACGTAATTATAATTACAGGTTCAAGATGGTCACACATGTTTAGTCATTGATGAAATTGGCAAAATGGAATTTTACAGTGTACCGTTCAAAAACAGGGTAAAGGAGATATTTAGTCCAAATTCTAATAACATAGTATTGGCCACAATACCGGTCAGAAAGGGTGATCCACTAATTGAATCTATTAGAAATAATTCAAGTACAAAAATTTGGATGGTAAGTTAAACAAGTATGTTCAGTTGCGTGTCTCTGTGTGTGTTGGTTATGTTTGCTGGATATCCAAATAAATGAGACATCTGTAGTTAGAAGTAGCAACACAACTACAGGTTCCTAGATAGGACTCAAGTCACATTTGGGATTGGATATACAAAGGTTACAGTGACAACTCAATAACAAGTAATTGAAATATTTTTAAGGTAGATTTCTAAAAACACACATCTTTGAGCAGTAAAGTGCGCTCCAAGCTCTAGTTGGAGAGAGATCATTGCCCAGGTTAGGAATACATTTAAAAACTGATAGGATAGCATAACCTCATTAAATTTGATAGTAACTGTGGTGTTAGTATATTACATTGAGTCAGTTTTACGGAAGGCGGACTAAACTGGAGCTTTTTTCTCTAGATTGGAGATTTGCTGATAATTTACAGAAATGTGTTTTTTAGCATTAGTGTACCATCTATGAATACACAAGCGTTGTGTCCGCCTGCAGTTTGTAATGCCAACACCGTAACAACAGCACTTGTGTTTCTGCGGTGAAAGTGTTGAAGGTGCTAGATCTCCTAATGTTTAATGCACCACCATACATAATTTACAACCAGTAACAGTGTTAGGTGTAGCTCGTGTGTGCTGTGATGATTTGTACACACTACCAAGCTATCTTGGTAAAGTGGTGGGTAATTTTAAAATTTCTACAACTATACATTTTTCAATTTCAGGTGACAAGAGAAAATAGAAACACTATACATGAAGCTATTTTCCAAGAAGTTAAAAGCGCATTAAGCATTAATTAAATTTATTTCTTTAAGTACTTTATTTGTAAATAACAAAGTGATCTTAGTTTAGTTTTATATTATGCCGAGACATACATGATGAAGCAGGTTCCAATAGAAATAATATTAGATATTTCTCACAAATTGTCTTTTTCTTTGAAATATCGAGCAACATGCAACTTAAATATAGAAAATTGAGGTAGGTTATCTTATTAAAGGAGTTGTGGTTTTTGAGAATTAAATAAAGTATATAACAAAGACATGCAAATAAAAAGGTTATCGGCTAGCTTCATGGCAAAGACAGAATATATTCAAACTTAATCTAGAACCTGTACTTTTGATAACAATAAAAAGTTACAACTTTTAACTGTGCAGGTTTAACAATGGATGACAGTTACATAACATGTCTTATTAGAACAAGTAAATAATATATATAACAACAAGAACAGAAGATATAAATCATATTGCACTGCATATATGATATATATAGGTACATATACAACAGTGGACCATTTATACTTAACTAATAACTAGTGAAATACTCTGGCTTTAGCACATTGGTACATATTGCAACTTCATAACTTATTTCAAATAGGTTTGATTAAGAATAATTTCATTATTTTGTATTTATAACATATTTTATAGTTATTATTTTTAGAATTATATAACTTTTGAATAGTATGAATATGCCAAAGATACAGGTTAATTTCTTTTGTTTTTTCCGAAACGTTTTTTTTACTTTGCACTAAACTTGAATTTTTTAGTTTTTTTCGTTTTTATCCTCAAAGCAGATTTGATATAGATCTTAAGTCTGCTTCCTTTCGTGATGAGACAAAAATATTAATATATCAATTGAAGTAATGATTGGCAGAGAGAAATGAGCTTGTTAAAGAAAATGATAGTTTCCTACCCGTAATTAGGAACTTAAAGGCGGGTTTACTTTTTTTAGAACTATTAACTTTACTTTATTATTAAATTTACTTTGCAAGAATAATGTTTACTAGATATGTTTGAGATGCATTGAGTTACACTTGAATATGTAAAAATTACAATTATCATAAAGGAACACAGAAACCAATGTTGGCTATATTCTATTGCTTGGTTAATAATAACAACAATAAACAGCTGTGTCATAATTTTTAACTATAGCAGTTGTTTACGAACAATTTGTATTTGTGCATTATGTTTTTATTTTCACTAAAAACCTTTGACTCTTTGAATAGGCGTAGATAAGGGAAGAGGTTGATAGAACTAGTTGACGCACGCTTTTTAACCTTTACCCGTCGTTGATAAATCGACAGCATGTCAAAGAATTAATGTTTATTACAAAGTATCTATGATTGCTCATTAAATAAATATGAATATAGTCTATTTCAGCTAGATGGCTGCCCTTTCTGGGTCGAGGGGCAGCCCCCTCCTTTCTGGGAAATATCCTTAGATATGCCAATGATTATAACGTTAATAACCAGGCAAAATAATTGGTAGAATTAAATACAATTTCCATTTTTATACAACTGAATCCATTAATTACACAAATGCACCTAACATCTATGTTGATTTAATATCAGCTATCATCACTGGAATAATCATCAAATTGTCCATCAGATTCATACAGTACATTAGGTGAACATATTTTCTCATATTTTACTTTATCTACCACTGATATAGGATGCGCATCCATCGGGCAGAAGTTTCCTTCAGCCATCTTTCGCTTGACAAAAAACAACCAAGGTGACTGAGGAGGTGTTGTTGGACGGAAGAAGTGCGGCACCCAGTAATCATCAGAATCCCAGTCTTCTGGTGAACTTAGTTGTCTAGGCATTAAATCTGGAATTTAACAGAATTCTTCAGTAAATATATGTATATGTGAACTTAAAAACATGGGGATTTACCAAAAAGTTAATTTTGTTCATATGTTTATTTATTTACTTATTCAACTGTAGTCTATCCCGCAATGGAATCAGTATAAACTTATTCCTTCAATTTAGTTTAACATTAACGTTTGCACGGGTATATATGATCGGGTCAGTATTGGCGGAGGCGGCGGCTCTAAACTGTAGCTTGTTTGATTAGACTGAGGATACATCGAAAAATTAATGAAATATTGTATTTTTTAGCATCTGTGTATCAACTACGAATAGATACCTTGTAGCGGCGACTTAAAAACAGCATTTTTGTTTGCTCGTAATCTATACAAATTTGTCTGTACTACACAGGACACAGGTGTGTAGGAGCCGAAAGCGCAAGGCGCCCAGAATTGCAAAGCAGTGCTGTAGCCGCAGTGAAGCGTTAAAATAAGAGTGAAGTTTAACATACCATCAGGCTCTTCCAAATTCTCGTTTTCACTGTATGGTAGATCTTCATCTGAATATGTGGATTTTATGCTTTCAGGCTTTACAATTTCATATTTTCTATAAAATAAAGCAAAAAAAAAAATTGTTATTACTTTGTTTATATCAATAAATGTCTATTCAATTATTTATCAAACTACTTTACTGTCCATTGTGATTTTATTGAAATTTTGTTTGCCACCACCCAAATAAGCTGCTACTGTGTGAAACCTGTTTTTTCAAATCTAAGCCGAGGTCTTAACTGAAAATATCATTGCAATTGACCCTTTAAATTAAAATTTCAAACCAAAGTGTTTTGCACTCAGCTCACTAGAATGTCCTGTGTAATGTTTGCTACGGTTTATGATTACACCTATCAATACACCTATTTCTAGTGTGAAGTTGTTCTAGTGCTTTAGGTAGAAAGGTGTGGTTGTTGGCTGTGGTTAAGCAATCTTAGTGTTTAGGAGCACCAATGCATAGCTGGCTGACTAGGTGGGTTTTGTCCTATATCGGGTTGGTTACAGATTAGGTTGTTTGTGCTTGTTTGTTTATAATTAGTAGCTGTAACAATTTACCATTAGATGGACTGCATGCTTGTTTGTGTGAAATAAATAAAAACATTTTTTTTATTCAGTATGGAGTTATTCATACCACATTCACATCCATACTTAAATGGAACTTCTGTTCTATTTGAGCTCGTGGTTGTCCATGAGCTGCAGTAACCACTTATCAGGTGGCCTGCATGCCTGTTTCTTACTCTTTCACAATAAAAAAAATCATGCAATTTCATTGGCAATAGTGACAGCTTCTTGTTAGGTGGACTGCATACTCATTTATTTATACTCAACACGTTAACTGTGGATAACACGACTGCTCTGCTTTACTTTGCATAACATTCATGTGGCTTCCACACAACTGCTGTGGAAATTAAAATCTGTACTCTGTGTACTCTTAGATGTTACATAGACATTTCCAAATAAAAGAAAAGTGTGAATCGTCTGTGCATCTACAGTCTTGAGAAATCATTACTAGTCTAGTGCCACTGGTCGCGACTCTCACTAATATAAATTTAAGCACTGCAGTCGAAGTGTTAATAAAGAAAGTTATCTGAACTGTGCAATGCCTACCTTCCATCTATCCTTTCTTGTACTTCTGATCTCAATGTCTCTTTCTTTTCTACATATTTCTCATCATCCGGCTCCTCAAAGTAATTTTGAGCTAGATCTAATGCTTCCAAACTTTCTATTTCCTCTGGAGCATCATATAAATTATTATCGTACAGATCTAATTTTGTAAGGTTTACCAGTTTATGGATATTTTTTGGAAGCATACACAAATGATTACAATCTAAACAGAGGATCTTTAGTTTTTTTAATTTAATAATATCGTCGGGTAAATACAAAATTGTATTAAAAGAGAGAATGCATATTTCTAAGTTTTTTAAATTGCAAAACTCATTAGGTAGACTACAGATAGAATTTTGTGATAGATTTATTTCTACTAACTTCTCATATACATCAATGTTAGAATTAATAACAGATATCCATGTTTGACTTAGATTCAATCTTTCAACATTACAACACTTATCTAGTCCTTTGCATGGCACTTGGCTGAGGATGTTAGAAGAACTCATACATTTTGTACTTAAATCTAATGTTTTAACTTTAGGAAAAGTCTCTAGTAAATCACAGCAAGTTCTCAAACTACAACTACCTAATCTTACAATTCTCAACGATGTTTTATACTGTAGTAATTCATGAAAATATGATTCGTTGAGAGATTGTTTTATGTTTCTATTGCAACTAATATCAAGTTCTAGTAGATTCTTCGGTTTTTCAATCCATACCCAATATGGAGGTCCACAAAGTTCGTTGTACGCTAAATCAAGTTTTTCTATCGTGTGACAAAATGCCGGGGTCTCGTCAAAGTATTTGATTTTATTATATGATAGATTTAATATTTTCAAACACTTAAGATTTAAGACTGGTTTTGGTACACACGCGAATTCATTGTTAGATACATTTAATTCCACCAGTTTTGGAGGGAAAGTGATATCGTCACCATTAGCAATATTCTTGTGGCTGAGATCTAAGACAGTGATATTAACATTTTCTATCCATATTTTAGTGAAACCATTTCTACATTCAATCAATGTGTTCTCCTCTTCTTCCATTGCACTCGATTATTGCATTCGATTATTAGGTATTAAACTTTATTGTATGTTTGTTTCCCAAAAGAACTTCGCCGGTAACGTATTCATTATTTTGTTCTAAAACTAACCTAACTAATTTACACCATTCGTTTCACAATCACAGATTACTATTCGACTTTAAACTGTATTAACTTATTTTAAATATGGATGTATAATTTGCATGGTTTATTGGTTTTCATAGGACGGGAAAAAATATTTCGAAATTATAAAATTTTGAAAATTGTAATTTATTCTGACAGGTGACATTTACAACCAAAAAAAGAATAGAATCGATAATAATGTACCGGCTTTGAATCCACGATTTATAAATCTTAATGACAATTAAAAAAACCGTTTGTAAAAATATGGACTTTTTATTTGGCATAAATCATTCTTTCAATGATCTCCACATTTCAGGATACATTTTGTCTGATTTACCTTCTATTATAACTTTTTTATAGGTCAGATATTTTTGGAGATATTCTAACAGACAAAATTTGACATCACAGAGGGCGTTAGAGGAAGTTATTAAGATATGTATTACAATAGTAGTTATTTTAAAAATAACATTTAATTTTAAATACACTAGCGATAAAATAGATTACCCTCCCCACCCCAAAGACGCCGCCCCCCGTAGCCTATGAGTTCTTGCCTTAGCGCATTGTACTTTTTGAAAAACAGCTTCTTTAATATCCGTTTGCGACGCTTATCTTCTTTCAGACAAGACTCCAGCTTATCCATGCAGACTTCCTCCCTAAAGAAAATAAAACCAAGTTAGGTTGATTTGTTAAAGTAATATAATTTTTTTGTAACTTAACTTTAACATATCATTTTTTGTTATGAATAATTTCCTACGAAATAGTGAACTCAGTCGCAAAAGGATTCAGTCAGTCAGTCAGGACTCAGTCAAATTATATTTTTAAGCAGGTTAAATATCTATCATGTGAAACATGTTGTGATTAAGTCACAAAGCTCTATTTTTATTTAGTACGTAATTTAAAGATTTGTAAGTTAGATAAAGAAAGACGTTCCCAACATCGTTTTTAGGCTCCAGAAATAGATATGCATTTATATAAGCAACGCCTTTAGATTAGCTTAGCACATAGAGTGCATTGAATGTTCACTTTACAAATCTATAAAAGAAATATTAGGTACTTGTAATTTTGATCCAGTAACAACTTAATAGGTTCAGTCTTCGTATATTTGTCGGGCAGACGAGAACCAGGCGGCATCTTGGACAGTTCTTTCATGACGCCCATTATAGTGTTCTCCAGTTGTGCCAGCTTCGGTACCATTAGCCTTTTGATCACCTGAATATATTTAAAGTTTCATTTAATTAAGTATGATACTTACACTTTAATTACACGCAGTTGAGTATGGGTCTAATATGATTCACATTATGCTATAGTCACGCTATTGTTTTGTTGGCATCATCTTTGAAAAATGTGTATATTGCTACACTGCGTGTGTTTTTGTGGCAAAATAGCAAACATCTATCTATGTCGTGTCGAAAATAAATATCCGCCCCGCTTTTGTATCACATTTATTTATACCTTTATTAGGATAAAATTGGAGTAATTTGACAATATAAAGACTCCTATATTGGCCACTTTATTTATTTAAGTCGATATTATGTGATTGGTGCAATATTCACTTTATTAATGCAGATAAATAAGAGTTTGGTTTACAAAATGTTATATACTTAGCATTTATAAATTAAGAGGATTAAGGATGTTAAATATTGATAGAAAGAAGTTGGTAACCTTCCCGCATTTATTCCCAGTTTTACAGGGTGTCCTGAACTTTCGACCAAGATCCATGGTCGGTAGATTTTGTATCTGTACTATGACTTTGTCATTTGATCCTACTGCTGTTTTTTTAGCTGAAATAACATAATGAAACTATTAATGACATGATTAATTACCACTTTGAGGGTACATGGAAGAATATTATGACATTGAATAAATTAAATTTTATTTTTAAAATGATAAGTTTTTATCTCAGTATAACATAACGAATAATTTAGGGAAAAGAGTGAACTCTCCTAAGTCACGTTTAATTAATAAATTTTATTTTTAATAAAATATATTTTTTCTATGAAATTAAAATTATGCAACATTTAAATTTTTCCTTTTTTATTTGGCTGAAAGATTCGTGTAAAATGTTTCGTAGGATTTAAAAAATATAAAAAAAATCACTAACCCATCAATGCTTTCAATGTCTTGCCAATCCTTGCTACTTCCGGCTTATTATATTCTTCGGAAGTTTTACCTCCACGAACAAATGTGTTAGAAATTAAAAATAATAGGTAGCATTGAATACTTAAGGTCTTTAAAGTCATTTTCCTTCCGTTGTTCTTTGCAACTGCATCGGCGAGTAGAAAAAGGGTAATCTGTAGAAGTATATTAGGTTTACAAAACATAGTTTTATGGCTAGGCAACAATGCGTAGGATTTGCGTCACCGATAACTGTTTTGTAAATTTTCTTACGGCATTACAAGTTTTATAAACATTTTTTAAAACAGAATATTTCTATTACATTATGTACTATTTACAATATTTTAAAGTAAAATGAGGATTCTTCTGTGTAGTAAAAAATGAGCCAAGGGGATCTCTGATTCATGTTATAAAGTTCCTTATGTGATCTCTCTCCACACACCACCGCCACCATCGCCAGTATAGTTTTTTTTTATTTTTTACATATTTGTATACAAAAGAGGAAAATGACTAGTAGACCCAAAGATTAACGCACTACCTAAAAGTTAGGTCATTTTAAATCATGAAATTTTGCAGAGAGTTTCATTATATAGCGAAAGTGAGTACTAAGAAAGCAATTTTGGAAAGTCCACCATTACGGACCTAAAATGATGATGAAAAAATTGTACGATTTTTTTATTCCTTTTAAAGACTTGCTTCCAATATACATATTCGAGAAAAATAAAGTTAAAATATCGATTACACACACATACATGTATGCACAAAATACACACATTCCCGATATAATTTCGACAAACTAAATAGTATTTCTACATAGAAAATAAGTTTCTCATTGTAAGTGACAATTTACTTCTGTGATGTCTTATGAGAAATAAAGAATCTTGTGTTTCGATTAGAGAGTTGCGGTTGCCGGCTACACTTTGAAGCTAGGCGACCATCTTAGTCCTCAGGAGTAGCAACGTATTTACGTTTGAGCTCGGATAGGATGTCAGCCGTGTTTGTGGTTGTACGTGGATGTCTATGGGCTGCGACTACTTAACATCAGGCGGTTTGCAGGCTCGTTTGCTACTGTTTTCATAAAAAAATTACAATAATTTCAGCTTTATACCTCCATGTATTTATGAAAAAAGGGGGTGTCCCTTGAAAGAAAAAAAGATAAACTACCGGACAACGAAGGGAGGCTATAAGGGTTAAGG
>DWON01006113.1:0-14189 GCA_018251015.1 Phocides pigmalion okeechobee
ATTGCATTAAAAAAGTCGATTTCTTAAAAATGTTAGTTAGGAGGTATTGTCACTTCAACGACGAAATGATAATAATGAGTTCTGATGATGATATAAAGTACCATACGTATAAGGTGGTTTTCCGTGCGCGACTTCTCATTCCGACGACATAAGGCGTGGTTAAATAAGTTGCAAATTGGGATTTTAGCTTACATTCTAGAAGTCATCTTCAATATAAATAGATTAGATATATATTTACAAATATGTTTATATTATATAGTCTTTATTATTTTATCCCACCTACGAACATTCAAAAAACAAAAAAATATAATAAAGTTACAATTTAAATAGACGTAAGCATAAATTTCGTTCATTATTTCGAAAACAAATATTCCAACGCAGATTAATTATATGTCCATGAACATCTGGTTAGTGTAAATATTATTGCTTGCGATGTCACGGTCCCGCGATAATTGTAAAAGGGATTTTATGACGAAACCGGATCGTCGTCACTTCGCCGTTACCTGGCAACCTCACGTATCTACTATCTCTCGTTACGATGGTAGTTCTGTTTTATTAGTTATTATTAAAGTTAACGTAATGTTTGCAGTTTCATTATATAAAGTAGATTAATAAAGCTGGGCCTTTGTTTGTACATTTAGTTTTATTTTAATCTGATAAGAGTAGTCAGGTAGATAAAAGATACATAAAATTAAAGGCTGGCATAGTAACATTGCATTATTCCAAGATATTTTGCTGATATATAAAAGATTAAGGTGTCTGACAGATTAACGTACAACCAAAACTCTTGAACATAGAATTCTGATATTTTGGATGAAGATGGGTTCTTTATATAGTGTACTTAAGGGAGCACTAACAAAGTTCTTGTAAATTCCTCCCTAAATAGAATAAGAAAATTGGTATATTTTTAAAAATTGTTTTATAGGTTAGTTTTAAATGTACACATAGATTAAAAATAGATGCATGAATGCTTGGACCGGTATGTTTTATGGTAATTATCAAACCATTGGACAGATTAAAATAAAAAGGAATCATAGGATTAGTTTTATGAGTGTTTATCTATGATATACGTTTTACCATCGAGAATAACTCTATAGTAGCGACTGAACTATTTGGAAAAATTAAATGTAATTAGATGCAGGTAATTATATATAGGCACGAACTTCGCTACGTATTTATAGTACTAGTTATTATTAGTCAGTTTTGTTTTTCTATTGCTCTATAAAATTATCTTTCTGGAGAGACTTTGCCCTTTAGCGTACATAATAGTTGTAACATATTTTATACATATTGTATTAAACCATATATTTAGTACATAGGAATAAGTACTTTAACATGTTATTCGAGAGTTTCTCGATGTAGCTATCTCAATGTATGAGAGGAGCATCCCTCTTTACCTTGGGACTCATTTTTCTACCCGCGAACTTCCCTATGGAGCAAATAACTCGCAATTTACGCTTTTCAGAGCAGGACTGGCTATAAAATTTACATCGTTTGTAGTATTTTTAAGCATTTGGGCAACGTAAAACCTAGGCTCAAAGTGTAAATGGTAAAAATAATATGTGAATAAAATGGGTATCTAAAAATATTGTTTAGGTTTATTAATCTAAGTATAGGGGTATTTAGACAGTGGTGGCTATAGTTCAATGAAGGAGGCACGTCGTCCGTTGTCCTCATAATTTACCGTGGGCTCACTTTAGCCTCTATTTTAGACCTCAGGAATAGCAAGGTGTCTATGTACGACCTCAGATAGCTTAATTTTGTTTGAGATTGTATGTGGATGATTGTTGGTAGCAAGGATTATTTATTACCTTTGGTCCATTGAGGCCGGGTTTATTTAGACAATAAAAATTTTATTATAGCTAGTTGTATGGGCCACGCGTAGAGAGAAACAAAACTGTACGCACACGTGAACACCCTATATTGGCAATATCCAAGAAATTCCGCCGATACAATGGAGAGAGACACGTCCCGTTATTAGCTAGGGGGTTCCTTAGTTCCTTTGCCCCCTCGCTATCACTCACCTAGCCGTATCACTGGCTCCCCCCAACGACTAATCACAGAGGATGTGGCATAGACGCGCTATGCATATTTATTATTGCCTCCTTCCAATTCTCAGCGTTCGATCAGAGGGACGTGGGTGTTTTTCATTTGCTCATGTTATTTATTTAGTGGGCCTCAGGTACGCGGGGGCTTAATGTTTGATGAGCTCAGATTCCCCTTAATTTCTATAGGTACGCAGAATCTGTCGTGGACCTAACTTCGATCACGTCCTGCGGCTATTCGGGAAACAAGCGGTCTTTAAGTGAATTAAACTGGATTACCTAGTTAGACGTACGCAGAATAGTTCGAACGAGAGCTCGTTGATTAATAGTAACGATATGGCGATAGTGTAATCTGGTCGTAATGAAACATAACTGGAACCAGTACTCGCTTTGCTGTATTTTTTATGAGATGGAAAAAGTAAACGGGCTTTATCTATCTGACTGTGAATGTCTCACTATATAGAGAAGAGGTCACCCTGAAGTCGATCACAGATGCGTAGCTTCATTGAGAACTAAGTTGATTGCCCCATAAGTTATGAAGCTGTCAAACAAAATAGTAAACGTTCACAGTCTTTAGCACACAATGACCATTGGTGACAAATATCAAGTAAAGTGCACTCTCGGTATTTAATTCCGTTACATAAAAATCAATAGTAAAATCTCAATAAATTGTGTTGTGTATGCAACAAATTTACAAGGCAGAGAGCGAATGTGAGCGATATTACAACCGCAACAAACAATTTGCGTCCGAGCGGTGCGGCGGCACCGGCTTCATAAAACACGATTACACGCACCTCCCACCGGCGGTAATTAAAACTTTTCTAGCGAAAAGAAAAACCAATAAAACACTTTCTTTATCCGTAACAAAAACACTCGTATATGGAGGCGGGAACAGAAATGAGTTAGGAAACAAGTGAAGTGAAGTGCAAACGAATATTTTTTTATTTCGCGCGAATTAAATTCCTGACGAATGCTAATGTTGTTTAACCGGGGAATTCTTCTGCACTTTAATAGGGGAGGTTGGGTTAATTAAATATTCCCGGGGTTCATTTTCGCGAAATTATTTGATCTCGGGTCGACGCGAGCCCAATTCGGCGCAATTCATTTGCTGAGATCGCCGACTTAATTTGATTTTATTTTTGTACACGAGATACCAGTTTTGATGGCGGATCAACGCGCGGCGTCTGGCAAAGTTTATTTGTACAGGAACTACATAAACATGTAAGTGAACTTTATTGCTGTCAGCTTGCGCTTCTTTACTTTCCGAGTCGGTTTGCGAACTACGAAACATCTTAAAATGCGGCTTCGTGTCAGAATTGCGAGAATCACTCGGGAGTATAAAGTAAAGACTCAGTAAAAAGTAACTTTTTATGGTTGTTTATATTGTATTATTCTTTTGATAAACTTACTATAGAATCAGTGATGGTATAGTGGTAAGATTTCGGTTTCTTACACAGGAGTCGACGGTTTAAATCCCTGACATTGTCACACATTTTTTGTAATATATGTACATATTGGAAATTACTGATTACTTGTTTTCATTTTTAATTGCACAATAATTAATCTGCGCTGGGTCAACATCGTGGATTATCGTCTAAACCTTCAAATTCGGATAATGAAATGAAATCCGTACCCAACAGTAAAACAATAATAGCTAGATGTTGCAACATATTAATTTTAATTCAATCGAGCAGTGTTAGCCTTTTAAGAATTTAAAACAAAATGCCGTATTTGAGATCCGACTCAAGGCATACATTTTCTTACGATTTATGCAGTTATTGATAGTTCTCCTTCATGTTTAAAATAAATATGTGTGAAGTGTAAGAATCTGCATTAAGTGGCATGGTGATCACTTTTAACAAATTCAATTTGAAGAAACTATTATAGTTACATATCACAATGGGTAGGTACGGTACGAAGATTATTTTGTAGAACGTAACTCCTAAGTCATTTTAAATGGTATGCATTTAAAATAATATAAAAAGTCCAAGCTGTAACGTAAAACATATACTGCGGCTGTAATTAATAGCTCAAGACATAAGCTAGAGCACCGTTCACAGCGGTACTTTTATTACACTTCCCGCTAAATTACGACTAGTAGGTATTACCTTAGCAAACGCAAGAGATTTATAATCCTCGAGTGCATACGACAGCCTGCATAATTTAATAATTTACACACGCCCTTGATTAAAATTTTGCTATAACGCATAAGGGCGTAGGGCAAGGAAATTAAACGGTCCATAATAATTTCGTTATGCCAGTACCATGATTAAAATCTTGCAATTAATTAGGAAAAGTTTGGCTCTGCATGGTGGGGTGTCTTGTCTATGGATGTTAATAGCAGAAACGGGTAATCAATTTTGAAATATTATGTTTGATGTTCGCGGGTGCGTTATGAATAAACAACTTTAATTAATCAAAGAAATCTTTACAATAGCCAATTATTCAATCAAAGTTTTCATAAATAATTGTGTTCAACGTATTCAATCAATTTATACAGCAGCGATGCATTATTTACCATATTATGTGAGTCTCTTAAAGGCTATCTATTATAACTTCCAAATTTATAGACAATGTTTTGTTTTCTATACAAATCGTACGTTTTTGTATATAACCGTATCACAGCTTTCAGTAGGCTACGTAGGCATTTCAAAGATCACGATAAACTGTCAGTGCTTACAGCTTTTATCTTCAATCGCTCAATAGGGAGGTTGATGGAAACCTCAATTAAAGTTCTGCCGACGTGACGGGATAAGTTCGCATCGCTCGTTGGCAAATGTGGAGACGGCGGAAAACAAACTCGGAAAATTAGAGCAAGAATCGAATGAGCGCATCGCAGTTCACCCTTCCAGTGCGATAATGACGGAAACCTTCATTCAGAGGTGGAAAACTTCGCCGCCGATAATTATCGAAGTGTGAACGGGGTGGATGGTGCACTATAGCTTTAGATCAGTATAACCTGATTTGGAAATTATTAGTCGTGGTGCGTACGCCATGATTCTATTCTCCTTTCTAATTAACCACGTGAACCGAACGAAGTACTAAGCATCTATTGTATTACTACGTAGATGTTTTATTTATGTGAGATGGGTGGTTCTATTGTCATACAAAAGTTAGAAAAGTGCAAATAAAATGTAATTGTAAAGAAGTCAAAACCTAGTTGTATTTTAATAATCTTGGACCTTGAGTTAACTGTGTTATAAATGTAGGATTTACTTAAGTCAAAGTTACAAAATATATACTTTATTTTGGGTGAAGACGTCTTTTTACGTTTTGGTTTTATTTCAAAAGGGCGAGAAACTTCGTAGCCGATAATTACAGAGTCGTCGATTCTCCACTACTTTTCTGTAGCGTTTGAGATTGCTCCTTTAAATGGAAAATTAGTTAAACTACTGTTGAATTTATGGTACGAGAAGATTTTACGGTGTCTTTGCTATTGTGCTATGATATTAAAATAAAAATGAATGAATGGATTTATATTAGAACATGGTGCCTTAAATTAATTTTATTTAACAACAATCCATACTACATTCGAATATCTAAAACATTTAGTATCTAACCAGATTAGTCTGAAATAATAGTTTTCGTTGCTATAACGAGAATAGATCGCAATCATTTTGGGTTATGGTAAAGGAATATTCTCACCACCGCCGCGCATATAGCGAGAAGATAATGACGTTACAGCATGTGTTTTATTTAAGGGCACAATGTAATAAAGTTAATTGGGAAATGTGTGTGTGTGTGTTGCGGAATGTTTAAGAGAAAAGAAGAAAATTTGTGTTTTGTTGTAAACATACAAAGATTTATTGCATTTGTACTATATCGTCATTTTCTAACTGTTGGCCATGAAATTCTTCCAACAACTGGAGGAAGCCTGAAGTTACGCTCTACTCTATTGCACTAGTCAAAGCTAATAGGTGGTAGAACGTATTGTTTAATTTGGTGTAATGTTTTATTTTAATACAATGAATTGGGGATAATCTCAATATACACCAGGAACAACAGGTTTATTGACTGACTATATAAGATGACCTTGGATATTGGATATGGATATAATTATCGATTGATCATCGAATTGAACGGGGATCTTGCTTAGAACTGCACACCAGATGTGTAATATTTAACATGGTATTACAGGCGTCTTCGTTTGTTTTTCTAATTTTTTTACATAAAATGCCTGGAATTACATCCATTAGTTGCTCGTATGTAGTAGTGAACTTGGATAAGTGTACTCGGTTTTGCGTTCCTGGTACCTTCTGAATTATAAATGCGCGAGGCCCGTCGTGTTACGCCGTCAGTCGTGTGATTTTGAGACAATCTGATTTTGTGTTTTCCCCGTTTTGGTCTGTGAATGTTTTATAACATTTCTCCTCCGAATCGGGGTACGTCTAATGGTTCTGCGGCGGCACAATAATCAGCTTCTGTTTACACGACATTTGCGTTATGTCAATGCAGTTCCTTTATACCAAATTTGTAACAGGTAACTCGTAAGAACGTCTATTTTGTGTTGTATGGAATGAATTTAATGAAATGAAATGAAAGCAATATTTCAATTAAATTATCAGCAACTTCTCATGGTCCCACTTCTGAGCGCGAGTCTCCTCTCAGAATGAAAAGGATTAGAATTGTCAAGTATGTTGGTTTCTTCGTGATGTTTTCCTTCGTTATTAATACAAATAATAATTAATTTTTAATACATAAATAATTTCGAAATATCGGATGTGCGTAAAGGCTTTTGCATCAGACTTTTTTGAGTATTTTTAATCCTAATATTGCTCTATCACTGCTTACAAATTTAAATAAATATCATCAACTACACTCGTTTGCTTCATTCCAACATTATAAAACAGAAACCTAAAACCTAAAAACATGAATAATATATGATATAAATCTTAATGTTGGGGATTTGTTATTGTTAATTTAATGTAGATATGTATATAGTGTATTTTCTAAAATTATTTTAGCGTTTTCAAAGAAGAACAGCAAACAATGTAAATCTGTTGATGTATTGTTTAAATATCTAGGTTACATCTATTTTCAAATACTTGAACGTAGAAACTATGTTATACATTTGAAGAGGCACTCAGCCCTACGGAGACCGGATAACAGGATTTAGTTCAATCAAGTGAGAAGGGGTCGAAAGTTTTCAATACCTGTTTATTTGTGCTTCGCTTTGATCTCTTCTACATAGGTCGGTATTGTAACGTTTTGAATGTCATTGTGTGTTCACTCGGACTTGGGAAAAGGTCACAATATACACGAATCTGGCTAAATATTTGTTACGTGTATCGTATTTTTTGCAATAAAAACCTATTTTCTGTTGCTATAATTAGAACTAAACATGTGTTAAACTGAGGTGCGTCCATTTTTATTCACAGATACTACTATTAATATAATTCTTCTTAAAATTATATATTGACAAAGTAAAATAAAATGGTTGAACATACTTGATTTATCGGTTTAGTTGTGCACTTTTAAACTGACATAACATTTAGAAACGAATAGCGATTTAGGTTTAATATTCAGAGAGAGTATAGAAAGAACTCATTTTTATGTAGTAATTATTTATAGGATATTTTAGTGTAAATACTGGGGAGAGGCCACTTCTATATATTACGGCTGATATAGTAACAAAAATACTGGATGACGAATAGTATTATGGTGAAACTGAAGTGTCTTCTCCTGACTTACTGAATATAGTCTAGGCCTTAGCAAAAACCATTCATGGACCTTCAGAAAATCTTAAGTTTAAAACTAAAATTGTCCCAAAATAAGTATTAATGTAAACCGTTGACAAAACCGTGTAAAACCGACCGACATAAAACAAGTAATAATAATTGTATGTTTAGCAAATTTGGGCCATAAAGGGCGAGTTTAATTACAATGGCTCGTGAAATCGAATTCGCATATTCCCAGAAGTCGCGGCCATTTATTGGCATAAAACGGGTGCGGATAAAACAATAAAGAACGGTTTACTGCGTTTTTATGTGAACAAGAACCAGCCTGCACAATGGCGGCTGGGGGCCGGCAGTGGTCATTCGAACTGACCGCTCTACCCCATTAGTGGTGTATATCGTTAGTGACTAGGTATCGAGGTCGAAATATTTCTTTGATAAAATTAAAACGACAATTTTAAGTTCGTTACATACGATACGATCTAGCGGAGACCTAAATTTACAGATTTTCTTATGCGTGGGTTTGTTATGGAGTCGATTGATCGATCAAAGTATTATTGCCCTGCGTTAATATTGAAAATCAATGACGATTCTACGGGCTGTCTGTCTATACAGACATTAGCGACATCTAAGCGATTTATGCAGGCAACCGGAGGATACGCAAACAGGCATAGGTATATTATCCATAGTAATAAAATGATTAATTTTTGATCATAGACGTATCGCTTATCCAGCTTTAAAATACTGCTTGAAATTATTCCAATAATTTTCCGGCCAATTTGTAAAACAAAATATTGAATGTGAATAATTATAAACTTCTACCGCAATTGTCTTTCGAATTAACATAGCATGTAAAGATTCTCGATGTGAAAAAAATAAATACAAATTCAAGGAATGTAAAACAAGTGACAAGTGAAAGCGAGGTAAAACTAGATAAACTCCATTTATGAATGTTCAAGTTAATCAATATCTGATTAACAAATTTAAAGAAATTTACAACAATACATTTTGTTTAGATGTTATTTCAATTTATATCGACATTGCCGTAATGAGCATGTCGGGTGCAACCCAACAACTGTAGGTTAGTAATAAACGGGCCCGCATAAACCTTTGAATCGCTGACCAAATCGAACCTATGCCCTTTGTCTGTATCCGGCCGCAAATTGTTTAAGAAATAAAATAAAATCTAATTTACCGCTTTGCTACGTTTATAGGGAACTGTTTTACGAGTGTTGCTGACTTCAGAATTGTTTGCCTTCAATACGGTTTATATGCTCCACAAATATATAAGAATGGGAATATTGTCGCGTAAAAATCTTATTTCCTCGCCTTATTTTACTTTGGTGTGTTATGTAGTTCTTTTTGTTAATAAACAAGGAATTAATTTGTAACATGATAATTATTTACTTTAGTAACTAGTAACTAATTACTAATTTATTCCTGTCTTACATATAATAAAATAATTTCTTCCTGTCTGTTCGTTTATACGGCAAAATAACGTGAGAATCATTAGTTTGCTTTACATTATAATTTTTAGTTTAGAAATATTTATCTGACCATTTTTTAGGATACATTTAGTTACGATTAAATTAAAATGAGAAAGAAAATATATAAAGCTCGCTATGCACCGTTGGCTGGTAGTTTGTTTACATTTGTTATTTTGTTTTAATTATTGTTACTGTTATATTGCATCTTGATATATAATATTTCAGCCTATTGAGCTAAGCCGTGGGTACAGTTAGTTTTGTACATCCAGAACTGAGCATAAAACAACCATCGTAGCGCTATTTTTAAATATCTTTCTTAAAAGATCTAGGTCCAATTGGACCTTTTTGAAAATATTCAAGAGTGGCTATTTAATATTATTTCATAGGCATTCTAAATTTGCGTTATTACACATTTATTTTTTATATTTAAAAATCACTTATAAGTAATTTAAGGATTTTCAGTATACAATGGGGTAACCATTGCATACTGAAAATCCTTAAATTAATAGGAAAAAAAATACATAGCAAAATATAATTTAGAATTATATGCACTATATGTTAGGCAAAATAATACTCGTAATCAGCTATTTAACAGCTCATAGGTTTGTACTCAAATGTTTTACTTTGTCTCCACTGCTCCATAACAAATGGGATTAAAGTTTTTTCCTTTTGTTCGGAATGCTCGTTTCTTTTTAAAGCAGTGCTAACTGGGCATGGACCGTTAATTCCCCTTAAGACCTTAGAACCACCCTAATTGTTATCGGGCCGCCCTTAACGGCGTTTCTAATGCGACTAATGTATTTTTGGGACATTTTGCAGCTTGCCAACGGCCATTTTTCTATTTGTATGAGCGCAATGCGTTTCCCTGACCCTCGGTCCGGCGTAACAGTATTATCTTCGAATATGTTCCCAATTTCTATTGTCCGGTAATGCATGTGAGTGGTGGTGGAACGAATGTAATGAACATAAATAAGAGATATGGGTTCGAGTGGATTCGAGTGCCATGCCCCAGTACCCATTCATATAATACATTTATTCCAGATATTAGGGGATGACTATAAGATGTGTGTTTTGTCTGGAAGTAATACCAATTGCGTATATGATTTACCTGTCCTTATAACATATCCTTATATTATAACATCTTTATATGTATAATTCTTCTGTACGTGTGTATGTCACTGAACTCCTCCTAAACGGCTGGACCGATTTTAGTAAAATTCTTTGTCTTCAGGTGAATTTGAGAAATGGTTTAAATTGACAATCTATCTGATATTTTTGAACTTGATTCCAGAAGAACCGGGCATACTTTCTGCAAAAAAATATTTATACATATTTTTTAGGGCGGGAGAACATCAGCTAAGTCCACTAGTAAATATATAATATTAATAATTAAAATAACTATATTATGAATAATTAAGTATTATATTTTCTCGCTTTCGTTACCTTCTTGCAGCAACTTATGTGTTCTAATTGAGGAAGTTTGGTTACCGAGTGCACTTACAAGCGAGACGACCGTCTTATTCCTTAGGAGTGCAACATCTACACAACAGTAAAAAGAATTTCCGTCCTGTTTATAGGACTGTGTAGAAACCGTTATGAATATATTAGTTTTTACCCCGCGGATTTGCTTGCACAAAAGTAGATATTACGACAAATTTCAGTAAAACACGCAGTTCTGTTTTTATCCTGTATGTACATTTAAAGCAAATCTATAAAAATAATCATACAAATTTTCATGTCCAATTCACCTGCTTTCATGCGGTATTTTCACCCCTATTACAACCGTTAAAAAGTGAATTTTCAAAAATTCCTTTCTCAGTGTTCACTTACGTTACATAAAGAATCTACATATATGCAAAGTTTTTACATATTTGATACATATATGTAGGTTTAATACAGAATGAAAAGAACAAATCCGTATATCAAGTTAAAAGACATTACTCTTACACACGTTCACATAAAAGTACGAAAACAATGTTTGTAAAAGGTTAAGCCAGCGCGGTTAACGATGTCATCAAATGCGGCGAAATTCATTCATAATAAAGACGGGATAGAGATAAAAGGTATGAAAAATGAGACATCAGTGCCGAAAAGACGTCGCATAAAGGAGACGCCAAAATTCTTCTAACCGAGGACGCCAAAGACTCTTACAATATGCATAACTTGTTGAGAGAGTAATCAAAAGACGATATAAAGTGAAGGAGGACACAGCGAAAGGCTAAAAATGTAAACCCTCTAAGATTTCCTTCAGCCAGGACTCGCGACCCCTCCGGCGAACTTGCTGTAAGATGGGAAAAATTACTGAGCTCGGGAAACTTTTTTCGATTTGAATTATGAATCCTTATTTTACGCTCCGTCCTAGGGAAGTTTGTTTTACATTGCCCAAGCTCATTCTTTGACGCTACACGAATATTAATCCTATCCAGTGAATAGTCACTTTGTGCAGTGATAAGGCGATTAAACTCTTAAATTACTTTTGTTAACAACTTCAAGGTAGATTTATTTATTTTTAAAAGCAGAAGTTATTGGTAGCATTTTATTCTTTTTAGTTCAACGTAGCTAACGTGTGAAAAACGTAAATGTTTTCACTTACGGTCCATTAAATTTCAATAAATGGCCATAATTGTTCAATATAATTCTGCTGATATAAATTTGAATGCTTCAAACGATAAAAAGTAAGTGGGATGCGTATAGTTACTGACTTTGTCTAGTCATTTAACTACACAAGCCGGAACATTCAATATTTCTACTTGTTCGATGAACAGTTTGTTTAGTGTAACATTTCTAAAACACAGTCATGTGTTAACTTTTACAATTTTCTGTAATTTAGTGTGATTTATTTTAGAGTAACGGAATTTTTGGCACATTTAGGATTTCTTGTAAAATAATATAGTATTGCGTAGATTTTGTTTAGTAAGCAATATGAAAGTACATTATATTTTTAAGATTACTTATTATAAATTGGACGGAATATTAATAATTACTAGTTTTGAGTTTCATTAGATACGTTGGGATCGGATACTTTAGGATTTATGAATGGGTGCCCAAACACGATAACGTGATATGTATGTTTGGTAGTTTCGTTAAAGGGTGGCTGCAACTATTTTTATGTTCCTCTGCTGTAAACGAGTGTCTTCCCAAAACTGAATTATATCCACCACGTTCATGCAGACATACATACTATGAGTGTTAATTTAAAAAATATTATTTAAAATTACGTTATTAAACTTTTACATCCCCGTAGATTGAATGTCCGCTACACCTTTATGAGAATGGTCTAGTTCAGTGACGCAACATGAGATTAACGGTCCTCGCCTAAAACTAATTTACCTGGTGGAAAATTTATACAATACTAGTTTACATTTTACTTTACGTAAAACCGAAATAGCTTCGTTCATAAATAAATGAGTTGCTTAGGTAACGCTTGTTTATATTGAATGCAAAACCGTTTTATTAGTTAAGCATTAATTACTGTGCTTGAAATCTTATGTTGATTTTGATACCAACCTCAGATAATATTTCTATTACTGCAATTATTTGCACTACTGTGCTTGGTTCTAAGGGCATTTCAACAAGAGACACTTAGTATTGTTAATCGAGAATTATTGACCACTATGGTATGATTATTTATTTAGTATTTTAATATTGATGCTGATATTTTTGTATCGTTCTTTGTGTCTTTGAGAAGTTGTAGGAATATAATTTAACTGGGGATGTACCACAGCTGGCTTCAAAATCCGCCGTGAAGTAATTTGTGTTTCGGTATGAGAGGTGCAGTTCATGCAACAACTGCAAGGCAACCTTTTTAGTTATCAAAAGTTACAACGCATATATTTATTAGTTGTGATAGGACATCATTTGTATGTGAATGCAGATGTAGATGTCCATCGGTTAAAGCGAGCTTTTAACATTAAATAGTCTGTTTGCGACTCTTCTCATTTATAAAAAATTATTTAAATATTTCGTGCATATATATAAATATCAAAGACATATATATACGTATGTAATTAAAAATCTGTAGGCAGACGTGGCAATTATAAATAAGAATACCTCCTCTTTACCATGAAAATATAACTATATTACGCAATAGTAAGGTAAACAAGTGGGCAAAAGTAGTTTAGAATAAATATCCTGTTTTCTTTCGAGTGATTTTTGGGTTACTTCGCAAACAACTTCAAACATTGTAATTGTGGTCGCCAAACTAAATTTCTCGGAAAAAGGGTATACAACGAAACAAGAAGGAAAATAGAACGATCATATATTTATTTTTACATTTTATATAAGGACGAAGTATAACAAGCTTATGCGAGGGAGTGCACAAAACGCCCCGGCCCGTAGGCGCGAGCTCTTAGTCTCACTACGAAAATATGTAAACTTTAAATTGTATTTGCATTTCATACGTGTGGAGAAATATTGGCTTTCCGTTTAGTAGTTACAAAGAATTCATATATATTTTTAGACTTTAATACGACGCTTTATGAATTGCTAAGACACCTCAGTTATTTTATTTAAATTTTAACATAATTTACAAGAAGATTTCAAATCAGTGTCATCAATATGATCCAAAAAAATGGTATTCAACGAATAAAGATTTTAATCGATATTTCTATTTATAACTGAAAACACAGAACATAAGCAGATTAGACATTCTTCGAAAGTAATACTTAACAATAACAAACATACTTGTAGAATAATCTTCTTAGATTGCCAGTTTAGCATAAGTGAGTACAAAGACACGTCGATGCGTCCTTTTAAGCCTAAGTGCCTTTTTGCGAGGCGTGAAAGACGCGTTGTCAAGTTTTTGGCAAGAAAACAATTACGAAGACTACGAAAGTGTCAGCGGACTATTGACAAGTTTTATTTGGAACTTATTCCATCATATAGGTAACAATTCCGAGTTCCGTGGTTTAAAGGTGGTAGAGCCGTTAGAGCTCGCCCGGGGCGATACCACCGCCACCCTCATAACCCGCCGTAAAGCAACA
>DWON01006114.1:0-14188 GCA_018251015.1 Phocides pigmalion okeechobee
AATGCAAATTATTTATATAAAATTATTTTTAACCTTAGTGCCTTTTAAGGCAATACAGGAAAATAATAAAATAATTTCTCCAATATAATTGAATATATTTAAATACAATACAAAGATTTATTCACTACTCATCTTAGGCCCTATTTTGACAAAGTTTGCACACTTATAATTATTAATCTAGGTACCATAGTTAGCCTTAACAATATGACGTCGAGAGTAAGAACACTTTAAACTTGCCATTTTGGTTTTGAAAAATTATGTATACTAGATAACACTATATTCGTTACCTAAATAATAGCGCTATACATTTATATTTTTTTAATCAATACTTAAATATCTGAGTTAATAATGACATGAAATTTGAATAGTCTATTATATAGATCCACATAAAGAATATAATTTGTTCAAAGTTTAAAATGTATACAAATAATACAATTGTATGTGTTTGCTCTGTGTGCTAATCCTGGAAACGGCTATCTAATTAAACTCCACTATCAATTTAAAAATTGCGAGTGTGGATAAGTGTAATCTACTTTTCAAACATTCAGGTTTACGTAGCTTTATTACCACAACTTTGGAAACATACACAAGTACATTAGACTTTTTTGATATTAATAAATCTAGAAATATCAAAAAAAAGCTGGCAGCAGCTATTTCGAAACATTTTTAAACAACAACCTATGATATAATTTATATTCTGGTTTTAAAGGTAAATATTAAAGTCACATTAGAGTAGTTAAAGTACTACAGTATATAGTAACAAGTGTTACTGATTCATAAATAACTTTTTAGCCCTCCAGTGAGATAATGTGACATTACGTACACATGATACATTTGACATGAAATTTAAGAATAATAACAAGGGTGATTCACTGCTTGTGTTCATTTTATATAGATTCGTGGGGTCTTATTAAAAAAGCCTTATGTTTAGTATAACAAAAATAATACTTATTGCAAGGCAATATATTTACACTTAAGAAAGTTATTTCACTTGCGTATTTTAAGCTACATATTGCTCTTTCCAAAAATAAGGCCTCAGATACTACTACACTAAAGCGTCTTACTTACATAAATCAGTCTCTCTTAAAATAATGTCCTTAATGGAATGCCGGTGCAAGTAGGTATGTACAATCAGATTTTTTACTTTCAACATATAACTGCAATGACTATTTCCGTTTAGATTACATATATTTGATCACACATATTCATATGAAAGGCCGGATTATTCAAGAAAATCGAAAGAATAATCATACTGCTCAAAATATGGAGTGTGAAATAAAAGCGAGTTTTGGGTAAAATATTTTTGAATACTAATTAGAATATCTTGGAATTCAATTTTATAAAAAAGAAAATAGCGACATCCTATTTAACATTTACTTATTTCAATATAAAGATTCAATGATAATACTTTTAACGCAATTATACTTCATTGTAAACTGTACTATTTAAGTAATTGATTAAATAAGTGAAAAAAATGTGAAGTATTTTTCCGTATATTTTTCCATCTAAAGTTAATTTAATTATATTATAATAAAGATTATATCTTACTTTAAGTCGACGTAGTACAATAGTATTACGTAATGAAAAGTTCATATTAATTACAAAGAGATTTACAGATAAATACGAATGAGAATTATAACTATTAAAATATAAATAAAAACAGAACAAATATTAATAAGTTGATTGAGATTGATTCACAATCTTAACCAATGTTAAAAGCATATAGAAGCGGCCATAATATCTTAGTAAATGCTAAAATATTATGTCAACCCTTACATAATATGATTACATAATGACCGCGCTATCGGGACTCGCATCAACCATTCGCAAATATGACCTTGTATACTTACAAGCAGCAACCGAAACATGTAGTACACCTGACGATAAGTAACCACTATCGCCCATGGACATCTGTAACCAGCTACACATAGAAAAAACCCAATTAATTCGATCCCCAAGATATTATCACCCCTGAGGACTAATAGTCAAGTCATATGTAAGTGAGGTCACTTTGCCACCTTCCATTCTATTTTATTTTTCACATGTGTTTAAAAATCGCCATACAAGACATATTCGTCATTTGTCATATCTCGAACAGCACATAAGTAATCAATACATTACATACTGTTTTATAAACTAATCAATGTTATAAACCATAAATGGTGTTCATGCCTATAATTGGATCTCATACTAGCTTGTGTTTGTATATGTTTCGTTATTAAATGTGTTGTGTGTGTTGCTGTTGGCATGTAAAACATATAAATAAATAAATAAACAGCGCAACGAATCATGCGGCGATTGCTGAACACTAACATTTTACCAAAGATCAAAAATTCCCCAAGTAATGCTGCCACACAATAAAATTTAGTACCGCACGCGTTTCCGCGAATGAATAAAAATGTATTAATATAATTCTATTTAAAAAATAGTTGTGAATTAAAAACTGTACTTATTCGATATTAGTAGTTAAAATAGTTATATTTTAAATAGTACTTATTATGAATAGAACCATATAGTGAAAAGATTAAGACAATTTTAATAACATTCTCATACAAATACAACAATAACTGCATACTAAGGTTTTTAACAATAGCTTAAAGTTTAATTAGATTTGCACCTATATTAAAGAACTATGTATATTTGTTCCAATTATCTCACTATGTCTGTAACTTATTTGTATATTCATTTACAAATGACTATAAGGATATTATAATATTAGAAACAATTGAACATTATTTAACGAAAGATATCTAAGACTAACTATTTCTGAAAACTGTAGAAAATTGGGAAATGAACAAATCTGACTTATATTTATCCCAATTTTTTCTCTTTGATCAGACGATCAAAGAGAGTAGACTAAAACGTCTATTAATCTTTATTGTGTAATACTAATTGGAATACATAAGCGTTATCAATACTTTAATATTAAATTATCAACTAAAAATAATCTATGAAAGAAGTTAACCATATGGTATTGAAATCAGTGTAAATTACATATCCTGTGAACCTTCAATGTATTCATTGGAACTATAATAAATTACTATAATGAAGCCCTATACATCAACTTAGTTATTAAAAAAAACAAAATAATATCTCATAACAGAAATAGCAAGCTAGCAAATGGATAAAACCTGTACAAAGGGTTAATTGTACTTAATATAAATAACAATAATTACAGAAAAACAATTATATCAAACGATTATAAGTTAAAAGCAAAACATTAACTGAGAATTCTTGAGTAAATGTATAATAAGAATGTATAAGTATAGTAAGTGCTTAATATTTACAAAATTATATTTGGCCCAAATCTCTGTGTATAAAGAGAACCATGTAATTCACATTATTATTATTTTACGTCCAATAAACTCCTTTAAAGCGTGTTATTCGCCGAGGTTAATTACATAAGTGCATTCGTCTGTTTCTGTATTAAAGCTTAATAAACATATATGGTACATTTACCTAGTTATTTAACTCACACAATTCGGTAGCATTAACTTCAAGTTCAGTTCAAGGCTCAACTTAAGTAGATCTCACTACCACTTAAATCGGCAGTATTTTAATTGGAACTATCATACAAGTCCGGTTCTCAAATAAATACCACAGAATTATATGGGCTGTAACTAGACGAGTTTACCGTAAAAACGCCACGTCACCGTATCCAGAATAATGTTGCAGAAATGACGACAAAGTATGTATGGCCACAAAAAGAACCAACCATAGGAAAAGTGCTCCGGTCATTTGATATAGTTGAGCTTTTTCAATCGCCTTGATTGCATTAAAAATCTATAACATACTGTTATTTGTGTATGCAATGAAAGCCAAAAGATAAATATACTCCCGTCTCATGGCCGTGCATTGGCATGGCATGTGTTTGACAAATATATGACATAACACATACACTTACCTTAAAATTTAATGTATGTGTGACTCCTTATATCAATATTACAAATATTTGTTATGTTTACTAAAATAGTAATTATAATTTAATGCAACAAGAATGCAATTGAATAATGAATTATGGATATTTTATTGATGTATGTGCCTGAAAATTTTATATCAAATATTTGGCAACTAATCATACTGTCTTAATATGTTATATCAAAAATTTTAGTTAACAATGAACATACTCATTAATTCCATCCACCCATCTATTCAACAACTGGGAAATATTTTCTTAGTTTATATTCATTCCTTTTACATCAAAATCTTCACAATCATTACCAATATTGACCAGTCCATTAATGATGTGGTTGCTGCTGTGACAATCATTTGTATTATAATCTCCTACTTTATAAATACCGTTTGATGTACCACTCAAACACATTTCATTTATTGATTCTAATAGATGCTCAAAGAAATTTGGAAAATTGTCATAACTTGGAAATACATTAATGTCTATAACTGCATGGTTACCCGTTACATTATCTATAACAACATCAAAACCTGCTAAAAGCAAACCAATTTTCTTCCTTAATACTCTTATTATTGACTTTATTCTATCCTCATCGAGTGTCAGCTTAATATCAGCCATGTCGTGAGGATCTAGGATTGATAAAGTTGATTGGCTATCTGCTTTACACACTTCTCCAGTACTGTAGTAGATGGGATCTAAGTCTTCTGACGCATAAAAGTTTTTAAGGCTAGGCCGTTGACAAATATGGTATCTGAAAATAACATGAATTCATAATGTATAATAATAACCAGAAGCATGTGGTGTTAAAAATACCATTACAAATTTGAACATTCTTAACATAAATTGTCAAAATATCATATTAACAGACAAAAAATATATGCAAAGCAATTTATATGGCGACATTAATTTATTTGATGACGCATTTCTGAGTCATCTTCCTTTGCAACCTCGGCCTTGCGTTTGATTACGGCGCGTTCTAGGTCACAACTCACGGCAATCAAGTGACACGCATGGAAAAACCCATAAAAAAGCAAAATTTTGACATAAAAAAATATATATGCTTTTTATTTTGTGATTTGATACATGTAAATATCTATATTGTAACTCCTATGTAAACAGTACCATGATATTGTATGGTGGTTTATTTGTCGTTATTTTTAAATATTTTTTGTCAAATTTCTTAGTCAACTATGTATGTTTGTAACGTTCTGCTACATTCCCCTGTCTATAACATACCTAGGAAATGCCTTTATATCATTTGTCAGACCAAAGAATAATAAGAGATTTCTGTGTTTAGAGTATAATAAAAAGTTAAAAAACTTTAACTTAATTATTTAATAAAATTAAAAAAAACATTCTTACCTATTGCCAACTAAAAAAACCTTATGAAGAACAGCATTGTGATTCACAAAGCTTTGAACAACACAAGGTGGCTTGCATACATTCAGACCCCTTTCATTAAAAATAAGCACCATTTCATGAGCTGATTTAGATCCATGTGCTATAGTTGGTTTACAAATAATCGGGAATGAAACACCTCTTTGTCTCATTATTTCCAAATTCTGGTGAGTATTGCTTGTAACAAATTCTGCAAATGATGGTGTAAATATTCCCCGCATTTGCAGTGATGATTCCTGTTGTAATATTGAGTAATAATTATATCTGGAATGTAAATTTTAAATGACATTAGTCTTGCAATTTGACAATAATTTAATCCTTCACCAGTATGTATTGGAACAGTGTAGTCAGATAGTATATTAAAAATATTGCAGTTAATTTTGATTAATAATTTAAGTATAATATATAAAATTATATATGTGTAAAAATTACATTAAGAATATTAGAGTAAAATATAACCAGAATCAACTGAATTTGGTATATATGTAAATGTCAAATAAATAATATTCAAACTATAGTAATTATTACTTATACATATATTGTTATACATTATTAGAAAGATAATACTTATATACAACTTCAGGTAGAAGTATGACTAATAGATGATACATACCTATTTAATAAAATCCTCACATTGTCTAATTGGTCAATTACAGTAATGTTCGGATTATTAGATAAATACTGCTCCACACCATCTATGATAGCTGATGCCTGTAAGCATGAAACATTGCACAACATATTATTTGCATTATACAACAGCATTATATTTAAAGGGGGAGAACTAGTTCGAACGGGGAGGTACCAACGCCGCTCTCATAATCCGCCGAAGAGAATTACTTGTGTTTCGATTGAAGAGGTGCGGTTGCCGGGTACACTTTGAAGCGAGAAAACCATCTTGGTCCTCAGGAATAGCAACACATCTACATACAAGCTCAGATAGGATTTCGGTCTGTGGGCTGCAACTGCTTAACATCAGGTGGTTAACATGCTTGTTTGCTGCTCTTCTGACATAAATATATACATATATAAATTAGAAAATCCTAGATAAATAATTAACATGTAATTTATTCTGTAAGCAGGTTTGTCGTGTGCCATTAAGTTTTTTTCACATATTTGCTATTTGCAAGAATACCTTACAAAACAATGGCAATTTATTCTCACACCACTTTTGGAAATAATAAGAAAACACTGAATGTACAGAATAAATTGCAATAACGACAAAGTAAAAAATTATGAATTAAAATAACTGTGTAGTCAAAATTCCTTGTTATTTGGTACATCTCTTAATAATGATGTGTAGTATATATATGCCCACACTAAGTAAGTATGGTCGACTATAACTTATATTTCTCATTCTAAAATCTGAGTATCCAAAAATAACAGTACTAGATTGATGGAAATAAAACAATACTAAAATTGATAATTCAATTAGAAATATAAACATTATTAAAAATTATAAGAGATTTTAATATATTTCTTTATAAATACTATACAAAAGCATTTCTAAAAAAACTATGATAAAGGATGGGGAAATCATGAAAAAGCAGTTTTGAATAAAGCTGTATAACAAGATACCAGTTCAATAGACAGTCTTATCTTTTCTATTCAGCTTATTTATCTTAGAACTTATATTCTCAATTATTAGCTCTATTTAATAACTGTGTATTCTTAATGCAATGTATGTAAAACAAATATACTATTTGAACAAGCACTGTTAACTGGTTACACAGTAATATAAACTTGAGAAACTGCGCTATGACTCAGCTTTTGTTATATTGTAGGTAGTGGGACATATAACCCTGATTTTAATTACCAATATATTACCTATGAAAATATTATAGACCTTATTTTTTTCTTATGGTCTTTCTTTTTAAATTATTTATATATTTTAATTATCTTTCATATAAAGTTTCAAACATCCAAACTTCGATATTTCCAACTTTTCTGTCAAAGGAATATTTTTCTAACAATTGTCAAACAAGGCTACCTAGTAAATTTACTGACGTGATGAGGAAATACACAATTTAAATATTATTTTTTGTAACTATTGACATTGAGCAAATACCTTGGGGTCGCCTTGATCCGCCGCGGCAATTATATCAGTCAATTTGTGAAGGAAAACGTCTATTTTGCCTTGATTCTCTAAGGGCCTTTCCATATCCAGCTGGAAATATATAAATAAAATTCAACAAATATTTCACCTTTTAAAATAACATTATTTTTAACTTTTTTAAGAGTTGGTAACCTTAATAAGATTATATCCATGCGAGTTACACGTTTGTTTCAATTCTTTCCAGTTTAATTTCTGGCTCTTCTTATCCGACATCCAGACGCCTATACTCTTACAAGTTATGCTTTCGTTCATTTTCGTATATATCCGTCTGTGACTCACAATTCAAACATTATTAAGAAAAGTTTGACAAAATACCAGAATTAACAATTCGCCGGAAAGAAAGTTTGTTTGATGTACACACACACTCAATTTATTTTCACCCTTAAGAATAGCAATATTTGACGAAATGTTAAGTTAATTAAATGGACCGTATCACCGCTTCCAGCAGAGGTCCTAAATATAAGTTACGAGCGACAAATACTTGTTAATTAATTTATTACAATTCATTTTTTTGCACTTCCACAAAATGAACCAACCATCATCTCGTACTATTAGAAATGTCAATGTCAAATTTGGTAATGACAAATCGTCTGTCTAAGTATTTGCAATAGTATTCACAGATAAATAAATTAAAATATAAAATAGATATAACCACAGATGTATAATAACACTAATTTTTCATAGTTTGTGATGTATACTGTTAATACATTATAGAATCCAAAGCCGACAAATTGGTAAAAAAAGTCAGTATATAACTAGCTATTTTACTGTCAATGTCAATCGCACCAAAAACATTGAATGTTACTACTTATACTGTATTTTCTATGCATTGATGTTAATTATTTTAATGTTATGTTACTTTAATCATATGCTAATATGCTTCAATAAATAACTCATAAAAAATGCTGATATGAAATTGATTATAGCTATTTATTACTTTTATTACATAAATTTCAAATGAAACAGATATCTAGCTATAAAGCACTATAGTACTATAATGTTATTCATTTTTTTTATTTAACCTAACTTAGGTAGAGTACCTACATGTGTTGAATGCTTAGGTACTTTTTAAAAAAATTTGTTCAATTCAAATAGTTCCAAATTAGTTCAACCAACGTATAAATTTACATTACTATTTTTCTTTTACAATTAACATAGATTTTTATATTATATCATAATGTCTGAAGACGACGTTCCTAACATTAAATGTCGTATATTGGATTTGTTTTCCGATCTCGATGAGACGGAACTGAAAAATATTGAATCTTGGATTTGGTCACGTTCATATAAAGAAGGTAACAAAAATAACTTGCTACTCTCACACTTCTTCTATAGATAACCTTAAAATAAGGAGTACATAATATAAAAATATCAGTATAATATGAAATTGATTCAATTTTATAACATAGTCTGATACAAATGAAAATTAAAAATGTCCTTCACACTTGTGCACTGAAAGATTCATGTGAATTAAAATTTAAACTATTAACTACTGATTATTTATTATCGGTTAAATATAAATACAACTAAATGAAAATTTAAATATTTTACAGATTTAAAAAATAAAAAGTTGCTAAAAAAATCTGAAGGGATTTTAGATAAAATTGGAAATGCTATAAAGAAACTTGTGCCATTTGAAGCCGAGATGCCATCGGAGGAGATAGTAGCACCCACAATTGGGGATCAAGCTGATTGCAACAAGATTAACACTTGTCATGTGGATGAGTTCCTGTACGATGAGGAAGAGGTTTCCAAACTGGTCAAACGGGGCAAACTAAAGCGACACTATTGTTTGGATTGTCATTCTCGCAATATTGAAGTAAGTGTAGGTCTAGGTAACTGCTAGCAAGATTTTATACTTGGGTGAGGAGAAACATCTATGAGGTTGTAGGGCTCTAAGTTCTTTTAACTTAAGAAATCGGTATTTTAAAACAAAGTTGTTAAATAAATGTTTCTTGTTTCAAAAATTAACAGTTTCGAGAAATTGTGGAATTATATGACCAAAAAGGTACCACTCGAATTCCAATCGGGGGCAACTTTTGTGTTTTGGTTGGAGCTGTGTTTCCTACAATTATGAGTTAAATCACCTAATTTTAACAAATAACACAGTAAAACGTAAGGTTATTCTAAAACCTAAGCAATTTACATGGTCTCTAGGCCTGTCCGGATGGTCCTAAGAATGCTAACCGTATCATACTGACTAATCATACTTAAAATACTATTCCAGGAACTCATCTTCATATCTCATTCAATGTCCAAACAAGCTTTGCAGTACATATTCAAAGTGCTGCTTCCTAAAAATTTGGAAGAGAAAACAGTACTGGATGTGGGATCCAGACTTGGTGTTGTACTTTACGCTGTATGTAAAAATAATTTATAATTTTATAAATCTATGTATATTTCAAAGGTGGGAGAACTATAGTTCAACCTCATAATCTACCGTAAAGCATGACTTGTGTTTCGATTGGAGATGTGCTATTGCTGGTTACACTTTGAAGTAAGGCAACCATCTTAGTCCTCAGGAGTAGCAACATATCTACATTTTAACTCGGATAGGATATCAGTCATGTTTGTGTTGTGGATGTCTATGGGCTGCAACTACTTGACATCAGGTGGTTTGCATCGTTGTTTGCTACTTTTCTCACACAATATATGTATGTGTATAAGTATTGTTAAATATTTTTAAATAATATGTTGTAGGGTGTGATCATAAACATTTTTTAGCATTTTCATAAATTGGTTGTGATTGTTTGGTTGTATACTTTTATTATTTAATGGATTGCATACTATTTCAAAACGAATCATAAAAGAGAGCTATTAATTAATTAAATTTTTGATTCGATTTTGATAAGTCATTTTATATAAATATTTAGATTTCAATAATCACACAATAGTGTTTGGTTAGATGTTTGATGTTCTAAGTTACTAAAAGTCTAAAAGATCAAATTTAATTTTGTTGTATATATCATTTGCACTGCAAGTTTGAATTTCCTGATAAAGCCTCATTCCAAGACAATATATAGCACTCAACCTTCGTTCCTCTTAATCTCACAGCAAAGATTGCAATATGATAGTTGACATATAGCTATAATAGAAGCTTTTTGTAAAGGTGGTAGAGCCGTTAGAGCTTGCCCGGGGCGGCACCACCGCCACCCTCATAACCCGCCGTAAAGCATCATGTTCTTCATGTATTGTGTTTCGGTTGGAGAGATGTGGTTGCCGGATACACATTTTTGGAGGCGACCATCTTAGTCCTCAAGAGTAGGAACACATCTGTGTCCATCCTTAAATAGAACTTCTGTTCTATTTGAGATTGGACGTGGTTGTCCTTGGGCTGCATGCCCGTTTTTTACTCTTTCATAATAAAAACAACTTTATTTTTTATTATTTGCAGACATACTACCTCTCCAATGCAAGTGCAATCGTAGGTGTTGAAATGAATAAAGATTGTTGTGATATTCAAGAAAAAATTATTGACCAATTTGATATGGATAGAAATAGAATAGAAGTAATTCATTCAGACATAATGGAAAAAGAAGATATTATCAAAAGTTCAGATGTTATTATTATCAATGTTTTAGATTTTTTTGTAGATATTCAGAAACACAAGGCAATGTGGTTTTTCTTTAAAAAGCATATTAAGAAAGGAAGCTACTTAATATGTAATAGAAGTATGGTTGATACTTTAAATACTCTAGAAATTTATGAAGAGTTCATGAATTGGTTAACTGTTTGCAAGCCAAGTCAACTAGAAAATGAAGTGTTTTTCGACGTTGAAGACTACAGTGAACTATTTTTGTACATGGTGATGTGATTATTGAAGGAAAGTACTTAATAAAATAAAAAAAATAAAAATGTGTATGTCTTTAATTTTGGAATTTTATAGTTACTTTAGAATAACAGGAGTCCTTTTCTCTTATTTTTATTATTTATTTTTACCCTTTTGATTATTGATTAATTTTAAAATACCGTAAATCTCGTCCGATACAATCATAGCAAAACCGTGGCTATTAGTGATGCCGCTCGATAGGTTACTATCGATAGTGTGGCAATAATGAGAATATCGATAGTATAAATTATAGGAATACTATTGATTACTGCAATAGTATCGATATTATTTTCGTTCCTGACTACTTAAATACCAATAGTATCGATAATTTTGGACTATCGATAGTTATGTATTCTGTAATAGTATCGGTGTATGATAATACCTATCAGCATTTAATAAGGAATATCTACAAACTGAGTATGAAGTAATGGTCAATCAGTGGTAAGTGGTACGGAAAAACAAACAACTATCGATAGTATCTATAGCTTAGCGACTATCAAAGATAAATACTATAAGTAAATAGTATAAATACAATAAGATCATTAATAGTATTACCATATTTTATACTATCGATTGATACTAGCGATACTACTATTAGTCTTATCGATTCCTAACTGATTTTCGAGGTCAACTATCGATAGTTCGGCATCACTAGTGGCTATCTATCATGGAATTAGCCAATTTTACTTTTTTTTAATTGTTAATAGCAAAAGATGAGTTGTTATTTTTTCCATTATTATTATTTTTATTTGTCTTCTTAAAGAAACTGTTTTATAGTATATAAATTCGAATAATTGTTTATAGGAAATATATTTTCTATAATCTATATAAAAGTGTAACTGTTAGAATCAATGGTATAAAAGGCCGTCCGTAACAGAGCAGTGTGGGAATTGTCTTATGTGAAAATGTTTGATTAACATTTAATATTGCATAGAAAGGATGTCCTTAACCACATAGGTAATTTTTGTACTTGTACGCATGATTTAATACCCCGCTATGTGTACATAAATATACTGTTGGATTTGAAGTAAAAAATATTTATTATTTAATCGTGTCTTTTTATTGGCAACTTGTAAAAAACAAAATTGAAATAACCAAGACAAAGAAAACACAGTAACCTATATTTTGTCTGTGGTAAATAGGTCAAAGCTGGCAACATTACATAAAAGCCATTGACCAGTTGGGTTGGCTGAATAAAATCTATTTGTGATTTGTATTTTAATTCCTGCGTACAAATTACAAATTCGTTATAGTTTTATTTTAAGTTAAATAATTCTCCATTTAGGTACTGAAAGTTTTGTTTAGATATTAAAATGTGGCACGAAGCTAGAAAACAGGAGCGATTGATAAGGGGAATGATTGTGGACTACAGACGTAGAGCAGAACGTCGTAAAGATTTTTATGAGAAAATCGTTAGTATTATTCTTTACAAATTGCATTTTTGAACATTTTAGTGCATCACATGTTTTTAGTAGTGTGATGTGTTTGATTGCTTATTAATTTTTCATCGTAGAAAGCGGAGCCAACACAGTTCTTGCAACTTCATGGACGGCCATGTAAAATTCACTTAGATCCAGCTGTCGCCGCGGCCGGGGAAGGGCCAGCTATCATGTAAATACAATTTTTGAATGTTATTTTAACTTATAAACCCAAAAATATTTTATTAATATGGCTATCCTTTGTATTTTATTGTTGGTACTTATAACTGTTTGTGATACTTCTGTTTGACAAGGTCATTTAAGATTTTAATATTATGCAAATATGATTGCTCGCTCAAAGTTAAAAGGACAATATGATTCAGTAGTCAGTATACTGGCATATAACAAAAGACAGTAGAGAATAAAAAAGTATTAAATTGTTACACATATCAATTAATATGTGTCTATCATATAAATTAAAAAAGGATAATTTACACCCAAGACAACGAATTTTGACAAATATATGTTATTATGAATGATGGTTCTATAAAATAAAAAGTGGAAGTATTTTTAGTCAAAACTAATCCTTTGTAGAATTCCTTTTTAATGTAGTTAAAGTATTATTGCTTCGCAAACACGACTTTGAAATATTGAATATATCTTATATATTAGAACATTGCTTTTGCTGCAGGATAGGAAACATGTGTCATGGGTGAAGTAATCATAATAGTCAACATATGGAAGCCTCAAAATATTGCAAATTGCAAATTTAACAACTATATAATCTAACTGTAACAACCACTCAAGTTTAGAAGTCAATGTTTTTTTTACTTTAACATTACGATTTTAAAATTCGTGTTTTCTGTTCACAGTATGCCATGGCAAGGTGATAACAACAATATGATAGACCGTTTTGATGTGCGAGCTCACCTGGACTATATACCAGAAGTAAAAAACCCAGACATTCCTCCATCAGAACTTAGCCAGGAAGAAAGACAGTGCAATTATGAAAGATACAGGATTCTCGCACAGAATGTTTTTCTTGGAATAAGTAAGTAACTTATGGACCCCTTCATATGCAAACAAAAGTTTAGAAATATCATTCTAATATTATCCTATAAATTCTCTTGTGCATAAAAACACATTTTTGATGTTAATTATCTAGGGTAAGATATCTGTCTGAGTACAATATTAAAAATGCTATCCCTATTCCCTTTACAGTAAAAGTAAGAGATCAAAGAAATTATAATAACACTGAATGTACTCTTAAAGACTTTTCATTTGATATGAAATACAATTGTCAGAATTTGTTTTTCTATCATATCAAGAACTAGCTGTGCCTGCGACTTCATCCGCGTGGAATAGTTATTGTCATATCTTCTAAGATGTTCATTGAAATTAAGTGACGTCAAAGACAATTTTGTTCACAATTAAATACTTTTAATCAACAACACATTTATTTGGACAAAGATTAATATTATTACGTTGATAAAACTCTTAACTAATTTCGACCAAAT
>DWON01006115.1:0-14187 GCA_018251015.1 Phocides pigmalion okeechobee
CGGCAACCGCACCTCTTCAACCGAAACACAAGTAATGCTTTACGGCGGATTATGAGGGCAGCGGTGGTACCTCCCCGGCCAAACAATAGTTCTTCAACCTTTAAACTTTGAACACACTAAAACATTTACGTTAATTAGGTTAACATTTACGTTAATTAGGTTAATTACGGTAATAGAGAGGTTTAACAACCTTAACAAGTATTTAATTTACTAGGATTTTTAGAGTTTTGTAGGTAAAGTTAAGCCGACAATGCATTGGCGACTTATCTGGCGTTGATCCAAATGTTCATAGGCAATAGAGTCTGTTTTTCATCAAGTGACCTGTCAGCCTTATTGTTGCGCTTATTTCTAAAAAATGGCAAAACATGAAACCTGAATTCGTCTATCTGTACATATGTCATGTGGTAGATTTTTGGCAGATGGTAAAATAGTGCGACCAGGAAGATAACAACGCCTTCATAATTAGCTGTGAAGCAACTCTTTTTCGATTTTAAACTTGCGATGGCTTAAACTTAGTAGCGACTCTATGTTACTCCTCGGGTGTAATGCAATACGTATATATTAATTTTAGACATAATCCTGTTTGAGGTAGTAAGTGGATATCAATGGGCTGCAACGATTACCCAATATCAAGTAGCGTGTGTGCTCGTTTGTTTATCTCCTAATAAAGCCATTACATAAACATGCTATTTATCATCGTCATTAATCGTCATCATCATCACCATCGTCGTTAGTTATTTTGGAAATTGACACCCTAAGAAGATGAAACGATAAAGCCGTATAGTTTTTCCATGAGACGCTTACTTATTATAAATATAATGATACACATTTGGCGTTGTATAAAAATCACGCAAAAAACTACTGAATAGATTTCGATCGATTTTGTTTAGTTTTACATGTTAGGTGACTTACACTTATACTTAGCAATTATCTAAGAAAAAAATCACGATACATATTTTTATTATTAAAGTTTATTTAATTACTTACTACGATTATTACAAGCAATACGCATGCGGCGATACGTATTTTCTAACCACGGAGACAAGGAGCAAGCGGTACAGTGATAATATAATCAACAACGCAGATAAAGTCGCTGATATCAATTAGTTAATAAAATAATAGTCAAAACACAAACAGGTAGTAAGTCTAAAGTATAATACTGTCTAGACTAAACTAACAACCTCTATCCTAGATATTAAAAGTTTGGGAAGTTTTGTTAGGTACTAAGAACGGCGAAGTTGGCCCCGGGCCATGTATGAAGTCTGAGCTTACACTTTAAGCACTAGGTTGAATCGCTTACTTTTTGAACTGAATCTGCAAGTTTTCAGATCTTTTAACTCTGTTTCTCTAACACATCTTTTCAGGAAACGAGTTGCATAACTTTTAACTATGCACTCATCTCTCCGACTTTTTCGTCCGGGTAGAGGCAGGCCGCCCCCTCGGGACCCGTTGGGCTTAATGTCCCTCAACTATCGGGGGAACTACTACTAGTTGGTCAGACCACAGTCCGAGCCGCCCACTAAATAGTTGGATCGCATGTGTGACTAAATAGTGGGACGGCATAGGTCGCTCCGGCCATCCATGATTTTCTTGATTAGAATTTCTTTAAGGTGAATTATGAGGGTGGTCAAACTCTAGCGCGTCTAGCTCTACCATTACTTAAATACCACACCACTTAAATACAAGGCTATGACTAGTTTTTCTATGTATATCTAAACATATATGTATTAAACATTCTAGATCTTAAACAAGGGTACAAGATCGTGTCAAGCCAACACTCAATCTGATACCTCTTGAGCTCGGGCGGCGTGTTTAACATGCTCCCAATGATAAACATCTGGACCTCGTGTATGTTAATCTTACATGGGAAGTTAGTATCAAAATATCATAAACATTGGACTTTGTTACAAGATTAAGTAACGTCGGGCGTGGTCGAGAATTGGATGGGTGACCATGAGTGGCAAAATTTTAAGCGTGTTTCCAAATTTGTAAGTGGATTATGCAATCACTTTCGATTATTATAGAAAGATAGCACGATCCTGTCGACTTGAAAAACCATTTGTTTTTCAAGTCCACAGGGTTTAACGATTGCTAGGGTTAAAGCACTTATATGCATCATTAGAAAATGTACTTGAGCAGAATGCACGAAGCCTTTGACATAAATAATTACCAAAAATTCAGAGATATTTGAATTTCAGATACACCCTGTGGTAGACTCAAATTTCAGTTTTCAAATGGTGGCAGGATAATTTTACAATGACTGCCAAATAAACTTACTAACAACACAACCATCTTAGTCCTTAGAAGTAACAGTGGATCTCGATGTAGCCTCTGATAAAACTTTAGTTCTATTTGATATTAGACGTAGATAACTACGGGCTATTATTACTATTGGGTGTAATAATGTATAAATTCCGGGAAAATATTAGTTTAAAATCATAAAAAAAATAATATATAGGCTATTTATTATATTTTAATATTAGGGTATAGTTCTCCCAACCATAATCTATAGTATTATATATATATATATGGATTATTTATATATGGATTTATAATTCTACGGGGGAAGTACCACCGCCGGCTTCATAATCCGCCGTAAAGGATTACTTGTGTTTCGGTTAGAGAGGTGCGGTTGCCGGCTACGTAGCAAGCATCTACATATGTTCGAGCTCAGATACGATTCCGATCGTGTTTGCGATTGTACATAGATGTCTATATGCTGCGACTACTTACCATCAAGTGGCTTGCATGCTCCTTTGCTACTCTTGTCACATAATGAGAATATTATTAGCTGGGGTTTGAACTAAAACTGAATACTTACGTAGTTAGTATGTCGTACACGGTGTATCTCGCTAGATAGGAATAGTGATGGAGCTTGCGAATTCCCTGCGCTAGCAGCAAGAACCTCCGGTCTGCTGATAGTGAAAAGGAAGCCGGCTCCAGCACTCGCTGCAACAAAATAGACCTAATTAGTCGTATAACTATATTATTAACTATATTTCGACCAGGTAGTACCATCGTTGCCTTCATAATCCACCGTAATCCACTTTTTCTTTCGATTAAAGAGTTGCGGTTGAAGGAAAACTTACAAGTAAAGCAAATATTTTAGTCCTGGGGAGTAGCAACGCATCTACGAGCTCAGACAACTTCAGCTTTCTTTAGTTTCCACGTGGATCTATGGGTTGCAGAGACCATTTGAGATGAAATGGCTGCAAGCTTATTGGATATTCAATATAAAAATATTCTTTAGATATACATTCTAGATATATTGATATTAATAACGTGATTATTTTACTGAGATAGTCAGAGAAGTATTTAATCGTAGCAAATACAGTTTTTTATAGGAATCCTTCTCAACCTCAAATTTTAAGATATGAATAACTATGCCGAGGTAAATATTTTTGGTCAAGCGTTAACTTTACATAAAAATACATTTTTAATTATTTTTGTAGAAGGTTATATGACTTATAGTTTGTATCGTAGTAGTCTCTTGATACGATACTAACATAACGTTGAGTTAAATAGCATAAAAACGAGAGAAAGATGACTGACAACGCAGAGATATCAACGTACAGCCTAAATCTAAACTTAGAATCCTCAAATTTTTCTTTTCTTTACATAGCGTAAGTAAGCATCCAAAGAAATTTTGTAACTTCCATCCCTTAAAGGATAAAATGGAGCTGGAAAGATTGTTTGAAATTTGTTTGTATCGTCTTCACCATTAAATCCGGACTAAAACTAGTATTATATAACCCTATAACCTCATTACGGTTTCGAAACGTTTCGATAGTAGGAATAAGCATAAAATAAATTGAAAAGGTTTATTCCCCAAAAGCTACGTAAACCGAAGACAATGAATTTCGTGGCTAAGTTCGTAATTCGCCGTTGATAAATTATGATTTATAGGCTTGTAGAGGTTCATCATTTTATTACATTGTTGCATGACTGTTGTCGGAAAACACAATGGTTCCAGAAAACATGGGTAGTTGGTTGAATTAAATGGATTGAGGTTCGGATCACAATTATGATTATATCTGTAATTGATATCATGACGTGACTACAAAACAACGAATGGATTGACTTTAGTGTTTTAGATTTAGTCTGCAGCTTTGTTTTCGCAAAAAATTAGGATATTTTGAAAATTCATCTTTCAATATTTTCTACCCTTAGGGATGTACCTTCCAAAAATTCCCTTTTTGGTACTCATTTACGTTACATCAATGAACCAAATATAAGAATCCATATTGATATTTCTAACTTAAAGTATAATAATTTCCCCTTAATAAATTGTCCTTAATAAAGTCTTCTATTTCAATCGCAATATTTCAAATCAGTCTCATGGCTCGTGGTCATAGTTAAACATGCATTAACCGTGACCACGAGGCATCCAACTCGTTCAAAATATGGACAAAAACAATCGTTAAACATGAGTACTCGTTACATAAACTATGTCAGCTGCTGAAAATATATTTAAGTGAATGTAATCTATATAATAAAACTGTAGCCGATCGCTGTCTGTACATGGCATATATATATATATATAAATAAAAAATATATATATAAATAAAAATGGGGTGCCTTTATATACGCAAGAGAACCCAAAACAATGTATTTTGGTTTTGTCTGTTCGTCTGTATATCTGTATGTTTGTGCACGCTAATCTCAGAAACGGCTTATCCGATTTGAATGCGGTTTATATTGCGGTGGGCTTCACTTAATATTTAGTGTTTTTTCATTGAAATCGTTTAACAAATAAAGAAGTTATGTCAAGTTAATTCAATCATCATCGACGAAGTTTTGGGCACAGCTACTTTTCTAAATACGAACATTAACATTTCATATACAATAGATATATTAAAAAAAAACAGGACTATTGGTTTAACACAAGTTATTGTGGTTTATAAATATTATACACCGTTCACTTTTGTTTTCGATAGATGAATACACTCCTTACTAGTTTCTATAGCTAGCGGTATTCCCTAGCCGACGTTGGCAAGGTCGAGGCCAAATATAATGATTATAGATTAGATATGATTCGAGTCAATACTCGGAGGATCGTAGGTGATCGACGATTTTGGCCACGGACGCCGGCGTATGCACACGCGTTGTGTAACACAACAAATAATATGAAATAAATCTTTCGCAAATTGTTTATATTTTCGCAGTGTTTGTGAAATAAATAAATTGTGACAAGTGACCTGGTTAAGTGTCTGTTGAAGCGTGTGAAAAGGACACATTTATTTGATCGTTAAAGTGAGTACTTAAGAGTTTTTATAGCAAACTTTAGGTACATGACAAAGTGCGAAACCTACACTTAACAATATTATTAGTTATTCTATGGTTACGTTATTCTAAGTGAGCAATTATTGATAAAATCGCCTCACGATCAATTTAAAAACTGTTGCTATTTCTTCTATATACGAGTACACAGAAGACAATTATAACTGTAGTATAGTTTAAATAGTGAAGTAATGATTTTAATTGAAGGTTTTGGAATAATGTATCATCTAGTTAAAAAATCAACTATAACTTTCTTTGATATTGTCTTAACTTCTAATAAACATTTTGCCGGAATGAATCGTGAACAGAATGTGTCCCATATAATGTATATATTTATTATAATGTATCATAACGTTGGATTTTTAATTATATCCAACACAATATTATATAAATTGCAAGGCAAAAATGTACATTAATTTAATATTATTACTCATTAGTAATGTAACTAAAATACAAGTAAGAGGAAGCAGTATAAACATTATGAATTAGTAGGGATTACAACGAAGAGCACTAAAGCTGTTGGTATAGGTCAATTGTTTGATAATAATAACTATTTAATTATTTAAGCAATTACTTATTTTTTTTTGTTCTCATACTTTCTTTTACGATATTTATACGTATAATTATGAGGCGACCACAGAAGTCATTTGTAGTAGCAACGCATCTATGCTCGGCGTCAGGTGACACTCCTGTATAGAAATTGTTACAGATATTCACAGGCGGTAGTGACCACTTAGTATCTCGTGCAATAACTATTTGTTTTTAATCGGACCTTTACTTCAAATAAACATATGACCATATGCTCAACTGAAATAAATCAAAATATCGACAACATTAAATTATTCTATACCAAGAATGAGCCACACGCGACCCGTTATACATGTTTATGCGGCCCGCCAAGCATTTTTAAAATTGGATATTTTTTATCCCCCATCAATATATTATAATAAAATTAATTATAATAAACTATTAGTACATACTAAACCGAAATATTTTTTGTGACAAAAACTTGGGAAAACAACAGGCTATTTTTACAAATCAAGCTATTTTATCAAATATGGCAGTATAGGCTAGTTTTGTTGTCAGTCAAATACTGGCAAAAAATGAAACCCTTTGCGGATGGAGAGATGATAAAAAAATGTCTAACTGCTGTTGCAGAAATAATATTCCCTAATAAAATAAATATTATTTCTACATCATCATCATAGAGGACGTCCCAGCCTCTTTGGACGCGGGAATACGGGCCTCAAGGTAAACCCTCTTTGCCCAGGCCTGAACTCGAGGTTAGTACTATAGTACTATAGTAGCCCTCGCCCACTGTCGAGTGGGGGGCTCGGGATAATCCCTCCGGCATGCTCAACTCCCGCTGCGTCCGCCGTCCGCCAGCTGGTTCCGTCCGACTCCGGCAAGTGGTACAGCCCGCGAGCCCAGGCGACGCGTTAGCGATGATTATGATTAACCTACACCTTTCCTCCCTGTATAAGCGGGGGCGGTGACCGGTTTGACGCTGCGGCTTTCGCTCTTCTTCTCCGTGATGGTAGCGACTGGTTCGAGGCACCTGAACCCTTTCCAATGAAAGGGCTGGATGCCAAATCTCGACAAGCGTCCTCCTTTTAGTCGCCGCTTACGACAGGCAGGAGATACCGTAGCGCTATTCTGGTCAGACGCTACAAGGACTATTATTTCGAACATTAGTTTATCAAGATTCATCGCGAGGAGAATTGAAGACTTGTCAGAGAAGATAGCAACATCGCTTCGTGAACGCATTGTAAAAATCCAATACTGTTCTTTGGCACTTGATGAGAGTTGCGATATTAGCGATACAGCACAACTGTCTATATTTTTACGTGGTATAGACACTAAATTTAATATTACCGAAGAATTGTGTTCACTGATTCTTATGCAAGGGACTACAACCGGCGAAGACCTGCACAATTAACTAAAGTCTGTGTTGAATTTTTTTTAAATATTTATTAGAAAAGATAATTGATATATCGACGGATGGAGCACGAGCAATGCATAATGCATTGAGGTAGGAGCATGGAGGATTAGAAACCTGCGTACGTGTAGCTACCTCATCCATTCCGGCTGATATTTATTATAAATGAAGTTTTGTAAATTATTACTAAGAGTATATGTGCGGCCCGCCAAAAAAAAATTAAATTTAAATTGGTCCATTCATTTAAATGGTTGCTCACCCCTGTTCTATACATATTGTGACGAGTAAATAGGCAAGTTGGACAATGGACAGGTGCCTAGGAACGCAGCATTAAGATCACGCCACTGCTACGTCACATGGGGTGATACTCGTAGGCAGAGAGTTAACTCCACCCACTTTGACTGCTCCTTTGCTGCAGCCCGATACGCCGCGCAAGAACATACCTGCGCACGCGCCGCTCAGGATCTGTCAACGCATTGATTATTAAATTTCTATAAAAATTGTTTGCTATAAAAGCCGTGTAATTATTTTCCTTAACACACTTTAAAATATTACTGTTGACGCTTTGTTTGTGCCTACGAAATATACCGTATTAAAATTTGCTTCGCAATTAATTATTTTACCAATCCAGCAGTAGCTGCCTAGGCAGGTATGTAGGTGGTTTAGTTATCGCCTCCCTAACCTCTACATTGGTGATCAACCGACTGTCTCTTCTCTGTGTCATCATGACGGAACAACGTGAGACGAAGAACGTCTTCATGGAAGCCTGCAGAGTTGGTGTGAGGACGCCTTTTTTTTCTGAAAGAGTAAGAAACGGGCATGCAGGTCACCTGATGTTAAGCGGTCATTGCAGCCCATGCACAACTACGTCCAATCTCAAATAGAACAGAAGCTCTATTTAAGGATGGACGCGGATGCGTTCCTACTCTTGAGGACTAAGATAATGTGTACCCGGCAACCACACCTCCCCAACCGAAACAATACGTGAAGAACATGTTTCTTTACGGCGGTTTACGAGGGTGGGGGTGGTGCCGCCCCGAGTGAGCTGTAACGGCTCTACCATTTTTAGAATTTTTATATGTGAGTTAAAAATTCGTAAAAGCAAACACAAAATGTACACATACATTGACCACAGGATACGATTACAACCGGTTAACCTGCTACATACGTTGAATTTAAGATAATTTACGACGGCCGGTTAAGTATCCATTACGTGCTTAAAACCTTTTAAAATAAAGTGTATACATTTCGTAAACGGTGTAATTATGTCAAGATTATACATTATAATTTTAGGAGACGCATTAAGCTTTTACTTGGTAAGCTTCGGGCAAAATATTCTTTGATGTAAAAATAAATTATCAAAAATTATCTATAATGCTAATTATTTTTATATGTTATAAATTACAAATATAAAATAATATAAAATGAAATTTAACATCTTTAATATGCGAAATAATTTTTTGTATTTCTCAAACTGCAATATACTTTTCGACCACAGCTTACCAGCTCAAAAATGATAATTCGAATTCAAATTCAAAATTTTTAAATTTGATATATGTCTCCGTATTTCTAAAACCGCAATACATTATACAGACCAATAAATTCAAAATAAAAAAAATATATTTCATCGCAAGGTATACACTTAATATACACTTAATGAATGTCAAGGGTACAATGTAAAGTCAGTACATCGGCTTAGAGCACCTTGTGAGCTAAGTTTGACCAGAAGACAATCCGGCGGAAAAAGTCTATCAATCTAAAACTAAACTAGATACTTACCAGCTCAAAAATGAGTTCCTTCTCGTCCAGTTGTCTCAACTCGTGTCGCGACCGTCGTTGCGGTCGCGAGGGCGTCGCGTGCAGCGGCTGGTCGCCGAGGAAGGTGGGGGTACCGTCGACCGTGGTCACCAGCGGCTTCAGGAGACCACCTCGCTCGAACTCGTGCGCCGAGATTTTCCTACAAGTGTAGAGCTGGATGTTAATTATACAATAGCCACAATTGTAATCATCTAGAATCTTTGTAAATGTACAGAGTATTTCTTAACTAGGATTGTGTAACTGGAGCATTATGATGAAGACCTTAACCGTAGCAGATATATAATGAAACATAAATTACATTTGTAGTCATGAAAAACCAAATTTTAATTTCACTTTTCATATGAATAGTTTAGGCATTATAAAAAAATATTAAGTAGAAAATGGCTAATTTTAAATAAGATAAAATGGTCACCAAGAAGTTTTCCTTTCCATCTGCTTGATTTCCCCATATAGTCACATTGAAAATATACATTTGTAATATAATTTTCAATATACTGTTTCTAATCACATTATGCATACTATTACTTTTTGTATGACTCATTGCATTCACTTAATCATTCTCTTACTTTTACACACGCGTACGCACGCACACATACAAATTTACACAGAGAGATACAAAGTCAAACACATAAAGTGTGATACATAAACAAAAATACACACAAACATACACACAGAGTGTGATACGTATGTATATAGTGACAAAATCACTTTGCCGGGGGAATTGTTATTAACAGTCCAATAAATTCATTAAATGTAGATGAAGAAAAGGAAGATTCCACTATAAGCTGGTTTAACTAACAAACTATAGAGTAACTACAAACTATAGCACTGCAACTGTAAACTAACACCGCACAGCCTTATTTCCAAGAAACACAAGCAAACCAGTTAACAGTGCGATAAATAAAGCTAAAACGTAATAACCAAGTTTACAAACGGTGGTAAACAGCAATAAAGAGTAAATATGGAGTTGTTACCGTTGTATATGGATTAGAGCGACGAGGGGACATAAAATTTGCAACGGACTCATTTCGTATAGAACCGAAATGGGCCGAGATTATTGTACTCGAGGACACTGGGCATGGTCGAACTTACTCGTATATGTTATTATGGCACACCTGCGTCCACTTTAAAACGGAAAAATCTAATTATTTTAAAGGTGGGAGAACTACAGTTCGATCGAGGAGGTACCACCGCCACCCTCATAATCCGACGTAAAGTATTACTTGTGTTTCAGTTGGAGAGGTGCGTATCCGCAGGGAATTCAGTCGTGTTTGTGGTCAAGTGATCAGGTGGTTTGCATGATCATTTGCTGCTCTTCTCACATAAAACAAAATGTACGCGTTCAGAAGCTTACATTTACCAATCTCATGTTATAGTGATAAGTATCGAAATGAGCAGTAAAATCTATTCGCCGCGAGTGCGGTATTATTTTTACTTTCCAAAGCAAAAATGGTAACAATTTGAAGCTTATGACTATGTATCTCTGTCACATCTTAACTGCAACGAGTGGACCGATCTGAATGTTGTTTTCATCAGCTTTTGTTACAGCTTACTTATGCATGATGAAATTATTCGTAACCGTTTTAAATTTACTAGCCTTTTGAAAATTTTAAATAATAAACGTATGAATTTATTATTTAAGATATCGTGGGGAAGAAAATTTCCTTTACATAAAAATAATACTCCTTTGTACTCGTTTCCGTCTTTTCGAAATGTGGTAGACGCTAAAATAATTGTTTCCGCAAACTTGTTGCTCGGAAGAGCTCACTTCATAACTTCATAAATTATTTATCGTACCTGCTGTTTTCGCTAGATGCTTTACGTTTTAACAAAACAAGAACTTGCTCTGTTTAATTTCTACCGTTATTGTTTGTTAAGGTTGCTGATTTTTAACAAACTTTTATACATTACTTAGTGGCAGGTAAATGGTCCTCAGGGTTTATCGCAATAACATTTATAATGAATCTCATATATTAATTAAGATCTTATATTTTTAGATGGTAGAACATATTTTCATCAAACGTAACTGAAACTATCACAGTAAAGCCTGCTTTCAAATAAAATGTACTTGATTTTAATGTAATATCATCGCGGAATTCATACATTTCACTATATAGTAATATAGCGTGTTATATGACGGATACTCATGAGGAACACTTTTAACTGCCGATATTCTTCTTCGAACCAGTTGCATGGCTCGTGGTCACGGCGAAACTGACTGTGAGTATTGAGAGTTTCGCCCTGACCACGATCCATGCAAGTGGTTTGGTATATTGGCAGTCAAAAATTAAAAACCGTTAATCATGACTACCCGGTACATAGTAAAATCTATTTCTAAGATTGGTATAACGGAATATGCAGTTTTAAAGTCTGCTCTTTTATTTAAAATTATTTCAACGAACATTTAAAATATAACCATCCATCAACGTAACAAGCGATAAAGGGTTATTCGGACCGCCAAATTCAATTGATTTGCGAATGTGCGATAACGTGTTAAATTATTCACAATGGCCGCAATATATTTGATTGCAGATAGCTGAATGTCATCGTACAATCTCCAATCATACTCTAGGGAATATCTGAATAATAGCTGTTATATCTATCTGAACGTTATACGCGCCAATAAACAATGGACTTTATGGGGTTAGTACAGATTGTGGAAATTATCTGCTAAAAGGGTCATACCGTTATGAATGATTTATGACTGGGTATTTATAAGTTACATTACAATTTGAGATTGTTTCAGTAGGTCCTTATGCAGTATTCTTCGTTGAAATCATATACTTTATCACCGTTCCAAATATAACGGACGTCGACAAAGTAAAAAAGAAATTTTATAAAGTCGTTTAGGGTTCCAGTGAACCAAAAGTTATTTTTATTTTATATTGCTAGTATGCGCCGGTACTAGGTTTGTTAAGTCGCAGCCAAAAATATTCAAATTAACATTATCATGTATCCTTTTATCAACGCAGGGTCCGTTAGTCACAATTTACGTTTGAGAAACCAAAAAAGAAAATAACGACAAATATTACAAATTACAACGATATATGAACGGAAATGCAACATACAATAATTATTACAACGAAATGACGACCGTATAATGGGTGACGTAAATCAACTTCATTGTTTACTGGTGCGGCTTACACAAATTGTAAATTATTGGTACGCTAAACCTTAATATAAGTAATGAATCACGCCTACTATCCCACACAGAACATTTTGGTATCCGGGCCGTTCTGTGCAAACACCATTCGCTATCGTATTCATGTAGGAAGGCATTATTTGCATTTTCCGCCCGAGGGCACTACACCGATTCGTTATCGTTTTAGGTCCCCCGACAGTCCGTACTACGGTACAATAAATTCTAGATGGATGGAATTTGAATTGACATAGCAACCGTACGATTAGAAAATTCATCCAAGAATACGCATAACAATTCTTAAATAACTGTCTCATGGTTGATGGGCTTGTGCCGAGAAGAATGGATCTTCTCTCAGAATTAGAAGAGTAAATTATAAACCATAGTTTATCATTATTGCTATAATATGGGCCTGTAGATCATAATATAAACATAAAAATAATTAATAATATAACACATAACTTAAGAAAACAAGAATGACCTGTGACTTGAATCCTGAACCAAATTGGTACTTTCTCGATATTTGAACCTCGGAAAATAAATTGACCAAAATAGGCAACAAAACAAACGGACGAAAAGGAATTATCAAATAGGGCTGTCGTTAATTAGGACAATATTTTTAAAAAGAACTTTTGCACGCAATTTAAAAAGAAGTTTTTCCAGAAATTCTCATATACTCAACTCATGCGCTTAAATTAGTTCTCAGATTGGCGGAATATTTATCTCTCTATTATCATTATTATTGTGTTCCTTGTGAACTTTCGTAAGAGACATATAATTAATAATTAAATAGATAGTCAATGGATTTTAAAAAGAATTTGTTGGAATTTTAATAAAATGGTAGAATAGTAAAACTATTGTAGTCCAAAAATGCAATACAGGAAATGTCCGAACAACATTTATCCCCTAAATGTAAAGTATTTTTCGAGTAGCAGAGAAAGAGTGTGACACAAGATTGATGAAGGCTACACCGACGCGCGATGCAAACGTGGATAAGGCAAATTTATTGAACCTAAAATACTTTTGTAAAGTATGGAACTCTGGAACAACCATTACCGATGATATGTGGTCGGAGACGACTCCCAACTTATCACTTGTGCGATACCACCGAAGTGCCTTAAACTTCGGAGATGCCATTTACACTATGAACAACTAGAAAGACATAAACTTTGGATGGGTGATCACAAAGGCAAATGCACATGCTTCGTAATGTACAATAAGTTATCTGTAAGTTATTAGTGCTTATAAAGAAATTGAGAATTCCTAGAATATAGAAAAGTATTCCTCATTAATCCGTGTCTTCCTTAATCAACTTACATTGTAGGCATGTGGAGTAAGCTCACCTCATCCAGAAAGAAGAGAAACTCCTTTCCAAACAGTAGAGCATAAGTAATCGAAGCAGCTGTTAACTGTTTCACTAAGAAAATATAGTTGTACATAGAAGTAAGTCTCAACCTAATTCTGTACGAACAAAGAATAGAGGAAGTCAAGAACCCATTTGAATTTTACTGTGTGTTTTAGCTCCTGTTGTTGAAGTCCAACAAACGTGGTGGTAACATGTAACAAAGTGAAATGAGTTTTCAACATCGCCTGTTGAAACAAGAAATATCGAGAAAAATTCTCGTTCCTCTAGCACAGGGGTCGGCAACCTGAGGCTCGCGAGCCGCATGCGGCTCTTTAAATGAAAAGTATTGACTCTCCAGTTACATACGCAAAATAATTTAGTGTCAAAACCTTTAAAATGTGTCTAAAGATATGACTGTCCATTTTATATTCTGTATTCTTAAAGGTGGTAGAGTCGTTAGAGCTCGCCCAGGGCGGTACCACCGCCACCCTCATAACCCACCGTAAAGCAACATGATTTTTATGTACTGTGTTTCGGGTGGGGAGGTGTGGTTGCCGGATACACATTATTGGAGGCAACCTTCTTAGTTCTCACGAGTAGGAACGCATCCGCGTCCATCCTTAAATAGAACTTCTGTTCTATTTGAGATTGGACGTGGTTGTCCAT